>JBCJKH010016475.1:0-20230 GCA_039877255.1 Loriculus beryllinus
AAATGAAAGTGGAACTTCTTGTACAAGCAGAAGTGCACACAGTTTTCTGTTTGCCCATGCAATAATGTATACCTTTTATGGCATAATAGGGAAACTTGTTTCTATAACCAAGTCTAGAAAATCACATGTGAAAGTGTCTTTCACCAGTACTCATTCAGAATACTTTACCGTATCTTATCTTTGTACCATCTGGACTTACGCAGAGGAAGAGTGGTATAGTGTAGGCAGTAAGAGCTCTGGATCACTGTTATTAAGTATTCTCAACCAGTTTTTTTTTTTTATTTTCTCTTAGTGCAACACAGAATGGAAACCAGATACTATTCCCTACTGTCACTGTGACATTGGATAATATTTTAAATTTCAGATGAGACTGATTCAGACAAAATCATATACTGGTTCATAAATACATGAATTTGGGAGCTGGAGGTGTCAAGATTCACAAAAAAGTTACGAGATTTGACAGAGCAAGGAAGTAGGGGAAAAGATATGTAGCAGATGTTCTTACGGAGTAATTCTATTTACCTGAAATCCTCTGGCATGAGTTCGTCTGATAGTAAACCATAACATTTTCTTTATGTGTCTAATCACAAGATGTCCTCTATGTACTTCAATAGAGCAAGTGTAGAGGGATTTTTAAAGGAAATATAAATTAAGACTATGAAATGTAATACCTATTACTGGGCACTAAAAGGAAACTTCAAGGTCCTACCCTGCAGGAAGGTGAGGGAAACTGTTCTTTAGCTGTGGAGCTTGCAGATATTCAAATCTGGTTTTGGCAAAACATATCTTTTTGGTATATTTAATTAGTTATACCCCAGGCTATTAGAAACTGTGAATACATATCATTCTGTTCTAACTTGTTCTGACAACCAAAGACATTGGATAAGACTGAAATCTATGTCTGATGCTGCATAGGTGAATAGGTAGGCTCTGTTTGAGGAAACTTAATTTTGAAGTGCCCTTTTTTTTTTCCCTTTCCCTCTTTCTTGCTTCCCTGTGCAGGAGTAAAGTTCAAAAAGGAATTGGGGAAAGAAATGGAGGATGAATACCAATGTTTATGGGACACTGTAAGAAAATTGGCTGTGAAATACTGTTTTGGAGATGCTTTCCCAATACGAAACACCTCCCAACCATTTCTTGATGGGAAACATGAATTTTTTAGAGGTACTGGCAACTCCACATATTAGAGAGTTAGAAGCATGATCTTTGTTGCTATCACTAAAAGTTCTAGCAGTAGTGATCTGATTTTATCCTGATCACAAATCTTATCCATGCTTCATGGATCTTCTCCTCCTTCCTTTCAACCCACTAGCAAAACTTACTGCTGAGGCCAAAATGCAATGAGGCCTTATAGGTAAAATTCTGACTCTACAGTAGACAACACAAGTGTTGTTATTGATTTCAGTAGGAATTTGGTTTATTTCCATGATTGCTAGCCTAAATCTATTGTATATATTATGAAAAACATTACAATAAGTGTAATATAAATAATAGTAAAAAGCATTATAATTACTCATAATTAAAGTAACGATTATGCTGCAGGAAGAATGCCTCTGAAGAGCATCTTTGTTTATGTTGTTATAGGGTTATGGAGATACTGTGCATAGGAGCAGCAAACTAAGTTGAATGAACAATTGTTACCCTAATGGCAGAGTCCAGCCATCACTGTAGCTCACATTACAGTCCTTTAGGATTGTAGAAATGTGACTTGCTCATAAATGTGTTAAATTAAACCACTATCCTGTTTAGTAGCCTGTAATTGGGGAAGTGCAAAGTTGGCTCAGATTTTTTTTCTTCTCTCATTTATGAGATCTGTTCTGAACATCTGAAATGAGTAGGTGGAGATTTTTGCCTGATATCTGACATTTCTTGAGAACCAGTTTAGTTACACCCTTCAAAAATCTGGTTTTATCTTTACAAGTAAATTTCAGTAGAAGCTGGAATATAATATTACTGAAGTTTGTGAGTATTCTGCTAGTTTCAAAGATGTCAGGTGGGCAAAGTGGTCGCTAGTGGGCAAAAACTACCCAGTTTCTTTGTTATCTTTGGGATATTAAAACCTCTTCTGGCGCAGCATTTGTGTTGTCCATTTCTGTGTTTCTTTTGGATTCCCTAGAGACTGAAGTTGTGGCTAGACTTCAAATGTGGGAAGGATGAACAATGCTACATGTCATCTCCAGTCATCTTAATGCAAGTGCTTTTGAAAGTGCATATTTAGGAGACTGGACTTTATGGAATTAGTGCAGAAAGTAGGTGCCTGTGAGATGGGATGGGTTGTAGCTTTCAAAATGTTAGTGTCAGTGTCTAAAAAGGATTATGAGAATATCTGCTTGGAAGCATAATGATGTCTGCTTCTTTCTTCTTCCCATGGTTGAGAAGAAACCGGAAAAGGGGAATTAGTGAAGTGCTTCTCACTTGTAGCAAATTTTGCTTTATAGACTTTCTAATGTAACTTGACAGAATTTTCTAGTATGATGTGCAATTATGTCTATTCTGAACTGAACAATATTATTTTTTTATTTTACACCGTAAAGAGTATGACAGAAAAATTCCCAACATTGGACTAATATCAGTGAAATCTGATCTTGTTGAAGATTATGCTGGGGATGTTTTGAAAGACCTACCTGTTTTAAAAAGGTATATATAGGAGTTTTATTCTAGTGAAATAACATTACACGTGCTTATTTTCTGCTTCCCTGCACTTTGCATCCATAGTATGATCGATTTTCACAAATGTAGAAATGCTTTTGCTATGACTGGGTAAAATTTCACATTTACGTGTACTGGTGTAAATATTAGCAGATTGAGAACAAGAATGGAGAAGAGTCAGTATGTCCATGTTTTCCCATACTGTTATTTGCGTTATAGTCTTTGACTCTTATTTTACATTTTGTAACTGCTTTTCCTAAATTTACAATTTGTCTGTCAAAGGTCTTATTCTAAATTGCAAAGTTCAGATTGATTTCAGGAAAAGACAAACATTAAATAAAAATACTGGAAAAGAAGAACAGATTATCCTTTACACTTGATCTCCTGCTTGTGGAACTGGTTTCTGTGCTGCACAATGGGTGTTTTTTACACAGCATGCAAGTTATCTAATTGCCTTGCATTCTGTGATTGATCTGTATGAAAATAAGTGACAAACCGGGGTTTTGCTTTGTTTGTTAGTAATTATTTCTGAAAAATTGAGAGAAGACTAGCCCTCAAAAGCTGAATAATATTCAAGGATCACAGTTTCCAAGCTCAGGAGCAACACATCCTGACAAAGAGGAAAGTTGTCCAGAGAAGCTGTGGATGCCCCATCACTGGCAGTGCCCAAGCCCAGGGTGGGGGCTTGGAGCAACCTGGTCTAGTGGAGGGCATCCCTGTCCACAGCAGGGAGGTGGAACTGGATGATTCTTTCCAACCCAAACCATTCTATAATGTCAATATATTGACACAATATATTTAGAATAGAATTAAACTCTGCATTGGTTTTCTACTGCAGTAAAATTGTCTTTTGGTAAATACACTTTTTTAATGCTTTCAATGTTTTATTAGAGATGCCAGAAGACACTTGTAATTTATGCTCTGTTTAATGTTTGTGTATTTTAGCAATGATCCCGCAGTTACTTCACTTATTAAATACAAGGAATTTGATGAGCTTCGTCACTGGCATTCTGGCAGACCTTTGACTGAGGAATATGAGCGAGTACGGTGCACTGCTGATGGTAAAAAAAGCTAACACAAAACCCATGTGTCTGTTTTGGCTAGAACAATGTTGTGAAGGTTATTGTGGTTTTGGAAAAGGACTTCTCATATCAGATAATATTTGCAGCTCTACAAATACTTGCCAAACCAGAGCTACTGCAATAACTAAATGCTGATGTGCCTGTGCATTGTGTGTATGCACTGTGTATATTAAATATGTCTAACAAATGTAACAGAATGAGGACTTGGGGTAAGACGTTCATGATACATTCCCTTTTGCTTGTAAAATATGTCACAATTTATATAAGAAAACTATGTGCATGTGGAGTTTAATGTTTAAATATATGGTTTGGGTAATGCTTAGTAAACACATCCATACAGGTGCAATACCTGCTCAAACGTTTGCACAGTGCCTGCATAGCCAATCTTATCTTCTGAGAACAAAATTAAAATAAACAAAAGAAGTTGTGGTTTAACCCCAGCCAGCAAATAAGCACCACAGAGCCACTTGCTTACTCCACCATGGTGGGATGAGGGAGAGAATCAGAAGGGTAAAAGTGAGAAAATTTGTGAGTTAATGACAGTTAAAGACAGCTGAAGGAAAGGCCACATGCACAAGCAAAGAAACACAAGGAATTTGTTTACATCTTCCCATGGATTTCAGGTGTTCAGTCATCTCCAGGAGAGCAGGGCTTCATCATGTGTAACAGTTACTTGGGAAGACAAATGCCATCACTCCAAACATTCCACCGTCCTTCCTTCTTTTTCCTCCAGATTTATATGCTGAGCATGGCACCATGTGGTATGGAATATCCCTATGGTCAGTTGGGATCAGCTGTCTGGGCTGTATCCCCTCCCAGCTTCTTGTGCAATCCCGTCTCCTCACTGGTGGGGTGTGATGAGAAGCACAAAAGTCATTGACTCCAAGCACTGCTTATCAACAACTAAAACATCCCTGAATTATAAACACTGTTTTCAGCACAAATCCAAAACATAGCCCCATACTAGCTACTGTGAAAAAAAATTAACTGTATCCCACTGAAACTGTCATGGAAGTAAACAAAAGTTGTTTGCATCATGATTTTTCATGTTATGCACTATAGTTCACTGTGTTTTCCAGGTTTAGATGCCAAATTATGGACTTAGCTTTTATTTGAATATGCACATGAAATGAAGTATCTGATAATGTATGTAACCAGCAAGTACACAAGACTTTCTCTCAAAGATGTTCCTATCATCTATTGTGTCATATGGTGATTTAAGCTGTGAAAAACCTACCAGGGGTTGAGAAGTCATGGATTATTGTTGGTAGTTCCAGTACTACTTATGGTTTTCAGTCAGTGACTTAGAAATGTTGTTTCCTGGTGAGCATTTGCACCACTTGACCTGTGAAATCAGGGTTCCATCTACTCATCTTTCTGACTGGATGATTTTTTGCCTTCTTCTGTGCACTGTGATTTCATTGGGAAGTTTGGAAAGCATAGCCTGTGAAATAGTAGTTAGAGCACCTCTTGTAACATTAGAATTTAAGGTTTATCTCTATCCATCCCAGCTGAGGGGAGGGCCCTCTCTCTTCTGTGCCTTAGGTGAATGCTCTAAATGCTGGCATGTGTCACCTCAGTGTGTCTTACGAAAAACAGGAAGATCAGAAACTGAGATGTCATTTTGATTTTTAGGGCAGAGAGAAGTGCCTAGGCTTGAGTGTGGAAGTATGATAGAATCATAAAACAGTTAGGGTTGGAAAGGACCTCAAAATCATCTAGTTCTAACCTCCCCTGCCACGGGCAGGGACACATCGCCCTAAACCAATGTGCTCAATTCAGTATCTTCCTTTGGCTAGCATAATTGTTCTTCCAGCAGCTTTATTTATGCTCTGATGATGGACTCTTGCTTTCATGGTGAAGACTTCAGTTTCTTATCATCTGAATTGCCTTCAGAGGACACATTTTTATTTTCACAGACTGTGTGAGAAGCCTAGGCATTTTTCTCAAACAGTTATAATGTCCTTCCAGGCTCCCTGCTTGTGAAGTTTTCCAGTATTTTAAACCTGTGCCTAATGTAATTTGAATATGAGTCTGTTGCCTGTCTCTCAAATAATTCAAAGTACTGTTGGATATTAGTGAGTCTTAGTAGCCAGCCTTTTTCAAAATGTGGTTTTGGCCTTTAGGTCAATGAGGAAATTTTAGGAAATTTATCCATTGTCCAAATATCTTTTCTTGGAAATAGATTAGGTTACAATTTTGCCAGAGCATTTTCCAATCAATTACATTTGTTTGCAGCAAAGTCCAGAGACCCAGCAGAAAGGAGACAAATTCAGAAGTTACAGGCTTTTCGTCATTTTTACGGAAGCACTTTGGAAGGCACCACTTCGAAACTTATTGTACATCAAGAGGATGTGTCAGGGACTGCTAGTGCTGCTGTCAAAAAGACACAAAGGAAGCATGTGAGTATATTCAAGTTGCCCTTTCCAAATCTTTTTTCTCTTATCCAGGAAAGGATTTCTACTATGATTACCACAGTTGAAGTTTTCTGTTCTCAATGCACTGGGAGTTCTCAGTTGAAGAGGTTTAAACTGCTTTTGTACTTCAAATTTAATTAGCTAATTGGCAAATGTATTTCTGTTCCTAGTTAGGAATAGTCATGAGTAATTATATTTTAACAGGCACAAGTAAATAAAAAACCAAATAAATAGGTATGAATTCTGTAAAGGCTGATAGATTTTGGTTCATGGCCAATATTATAATGTGGAGTGGAAGAAAATTAATGAGTTTAATTTTACTGTAAGAAACTGTTGGAGTACAGGAAGAAACATTATCCAGTTATTTATTTCCCTGCACTATTTGGAAACATCCTTTGTGAAAAATCCTTTAGATATTGCAATCAATTGTAACTAGGTGAGCATTTTCAGACATCACAGAGTATGTAGAATATACTTGCATACTCATGAACAACAAATACTGAGTAAGAGTAACTTGAGTACTATTTCATAATAGCCTGTACTATAGGTTATAGATTATGGCCTGTCAAATTACCTGTAAATCTGTATATAAAATAACTTTAACTGCAAGTCAGGTTGAACTCTTAATTTTATTTAATTTATTGAAAAGCATCTCAATACAATGAGAATTATGTATATATAAACTAAGACAACTGCTATTTGATTTTTTCAGATTTGTGCCTTTTTATACAATTTGTGAAGCTTTATACTGACTTAAAATGAAGCTTTTTTGAGGAACATATATTTGGATTCAGAAATTGTACCTCCTTAAAAATGATGTACTAATTTAAATGATTCACAAAACACAATGCATCACACAGATTAATTGAAAACTATAATGTACTTGCAATGATTGAGTTTGCACACGGTGATAATTAGTTCTAAATAATTTCATCTTATTGGATAGAAAAGTAAAGCCGAAATAATTGCAGAGGAAAACAACAGGCGACTAAGAGCTAAAGAAGAAAAGAAAGAAGAGGAACAATGGAAAGCCTTGTGTATACAAACTGAAAAAGAAATAAAAGCAGATGTGACTGTTGGAATAAATAAATTGGAGAAGCTTCTCAAGACCCTTAAAAGTAAATCTGTGAAGTTCAGTGTAGAAATGACAGGGCTGTCTGCCTGTTTAGAAGTGTGGAAGGAACACTGCAGAACTCAAGGTATGATAGCCAAATTAATGTTCATTATTCAGCTTCCATTCCCTCTCACCAAGAATGACTGACTTTGGACATTCTCAGCTGGAATAAAGATGTGTAAATACAGCCCTCTTTCAGTAGCATGAAAGGTGGTTTTAACAGGCTTTGGTCCACTTTTGCAGTTTGAAGATCCATTGAGTCAACTGTAAAGTAGCCAATGTACTTAGATTGTAGATATTTTTCTGTTTTGCTTTGTAGACATTGCATGCATAATTAATTTTATTGTATATATCTTTAATGATTATGTATCATGCACACTAAAATGCATCTATATTGCAGTGGATTGTTTAATTAGCTGAGGTGGTTAGCTTACAGTCTGACAACAATGCATGGGGAAATCTATCCTGCTGTGGTTAGTGGCCTCCTGTTTCACCAGAATTAACCTGTTCAGTCCATACACTCAGGAGGGTCCAAACACACACTGCTTTACATGTGTTGGGGGAGCATTGTAAACACTGGAGTGAAACATGTTGATTGACAAATGTGTTGGTCAGGAGGGTGAAATGGGGGAGCTCAGTTATTGCATAGATGTCAGAAGTATGATTTCCTTTTATAGCTGAGCATGCAGAAGCAGATAGAATGGTTGGTCTTCAGTAGCACTGCTTTGTAGAGGTGGGTTGTCTTTAAGTAAAATTCATCTTTAAATTGTCATAAATTTGGTTGCATGGATGAGGTCTGTCCTAAAAATACCTCATATTAGAAAATTCTCAATTATAGGATCAGCTCCCAAATAACTGAAGGCTTTTTTTTTTTAAAGGCAACAAAGAGAAAGAGTTAGGCAAAGCTGTTCAAGTCATGAGGAGAATTCATGTTCTCCTTGAAAAGTATCAAGATATGTTGGAGAAACCGCATCTAGAAAAGCTGACCAAATGTCTTAGATATCTTGGATTTGAGAATTTGGCATGCTCCCTATCTGGCCAGGTAAGTTTATAGACTGTAATGATTCTCCTATAACAGGATCTGTAGCTGAATATCAGTAGTATTTTCTGAAACATTGAGTAAATGTTCCATGGATCATTGCTATCCTTGATATGAGAGCTAGCTGACACAATAGAGCACTTCCGCTTTAGTAAACAGAACTTTATATGGCTGCAAGATTAATTTGCAGCCATTGAAACAAAACCTTTCAAACAAACAGGCATTAAGATTTGCTCTGTGTTGTGTCTGCCTGAGGCCTTAGACATCTGAGAGGTACCTGCTGTTCAATTCATCACATCAGCTGAACTCTGCATGTTAAAAATAACTCTTAAAGCTAAGTGATGAGCAGCTGCTCTCTAACTGGCTAAAATGTGCTACTCTAGAGAAGGAAATCTTTGAGGCTGCAGTAGATGAAGACTATTTTGTTTGTTTTTGTGGTATTACTGACCACCTCTGAAAGGAAACAATTTCAGATGCTACATTGCTTGTCTTTCCTAGAACAGCTGAGACCACCAGCAGCTATACTGAATGTGGCTCAGAAGTGATTTCTCTAAGTGTTGACTTTTTGCTTTTCTACATGTTAGCAACCTGCCCACTGGCTGATTTAATGCGAAGAGCGGTTTGATAACTTTGTGTGTAGATGGGATGTTGGTAGGGAGAGGGGATGCTTAAATGGCTCTCAAGACAGAAGAGGTAGGGTATAACTCACAACCTGCAGAATATGAAGTCACTAGCAAAAGGAAGGAAGATTGCAGTGAACTGTCAGACCAATACCAATCATTTCAGTGTCTCATTTTTTAGGCACAGTATTTTTTAGAATTTTTGGAAGCTGTTTCTGAAAAGTGTTTATCATCCTTCTTTGAGGATGAGGACTGAGGTGAGGGAGGAGGTAATATTCTTGTAAGAAATTTTCTTTTTAAGAATGGAAATTATTTTTCTGTTTTTCTATGTACATTCAACTAGTGTACTAGGATTGTTTGCTCTTGGCAACATAGTTATTGTAAGGGTGTTTGGTGTCCCAAATGTATTATATTTCAGGTCTCAAAAGGTCTGTTGTAAAGGTTTGTGGTGATAGAAGGGTTAAATTGACAAGTTTAAAGTCTTGCTTGGAAGGGCTAAACATCTGTCAGTGGATTATGGATCAAGTTTTGGTTTTGCAGCTACTTGTTTCTGATGATTCTAGATTAAGCTTGCCAAGCTGAGGGGAATTTTAGGCATAACTGCCATTTCTGGAATAACTGTAAACATTTCTTTCAAGAAATTGAATTAAGTTTCAAAATCTCCATCCTTGGAGATAGTAAAATCTCAGCTGAACACAGCCTTGAGTGACCTGGTCTAATTGCATCTGCTTCTAGCAGTGAGTTGGTTTAATTTACACACAGATATCTCTGACAACCTTAAATTATTATGTGATTCTCATGTTTTTTGTCTATGTTGTACATGTAATACTTTTCTATACAGATTTCAGGATCAGTTGTTGTATCTAGACATGTCCCTGAATATTAAATTTAGTATTTTTTAGTGTATACAGGCATTGTTTAAAAATACAATTTGGGCTTACACTCATCCTTAACATTGAATTTCCTTTTGCAACTGTGATTCATTGCACAAGAGGTCAGGGCAGGCTGAAGGAAAGAGACATAAATATATAATGAGAAGGCTCTAGCAGGCAATAGGTTAAATAGCCTGAGCTTTGCCTGCTAGTCAGATTAATTACCTCTTATGACAAGAAAAACACTATCAGCACTGGCTACGGAAGACATACAATTTTTAGGACATAGTCTCCTTTGAAGAGATACAAGCAAAACACTGACATAAGGCTATTATGGTGTAGGTTTCTGCAAGAAATTATTTTGAAGTCACCTGCACTTCTGTATTTTTTTCAAAGCTTGCAGAGTTCCACAAAGCAGAATATGTTCCATTTCCTCAATCTCTTGCTACCTTTCAAACCAGATTGAATTTTCATTTGACCTTCTAGGCAGAAGAAAGTAATGATAAGAAGATTAGCAACTATGCTATCGAAGTGAGTCCAGCTCGCTTTCAGCTACAATACATGGATTATTACTTGCTCAGAGAAGAGAGACATGATCCAGATCCTCGAGTGCAACATTTCATACCTGACACATGGCAGGTAACGAAATGCAAACTTTTAGCATAAAATTAACGGAAGTTACCTTTGCTTTTTTTCCCCCATTTAAAAATATCCATTATTATACTACCTGTCAAAAATAGTGTTTGACAAATTTAATTTTACACTAAGTTTAACAAATCCAGTAGATTATTTTGGACTGCGTTCCATATTCTTTCTACACTGGGAGCTTTTCTAAAGAGTTTGACGTATGGAATTCAACATAAGAAATGCTGAATCCGTGGGATATCACTGCTTGTTACTATATTTAATGGTGGGAACACTTTATAATCTCTGGATAATCTCTGACTGTTCATCCTCTGTTCATTGTCCCCAAAGAATTATCTATAGTCTAATTTGAGAAGTAACTTTTCTGTCTAAAGCAGAGTAAATCTTAACTCAGATTTTTTTTTATTACTCTACTGGGGAAGCCAACTGAATTTGCTGCTTTACATCTTCATCTCTCCAAAACAGTTGCTTGAAAACCAAGTTGGAACTTGGCGTATGTGGTGATAGAGAAAGATAGTGTTAGTAATATTTCTGTACTCTTCTGTACCCCTTCCCCTATCCTTTCACAGACCTGTGTAAGGTGAGACAGCATAGAGGATAACAGTAATAGGGAAGGAATCAAATTAGTAAATGCTGTGTAGGAGCAGAAGGGAGATTTGGACCATATTGATGTAACTGTTATAATGCAAGAAAACAAATACTGCCTTATATAAAACAAGTTTTTTACTGTGAGGGTGCTGAGGCACTGGAAGAGGTTGCCCAGAGGACTGGTAAGTGCCCAATCCTTGGCAGTGTTTAAGGCCAGATTGGACAGAGCTTTGGGGAACATGGTCTAGTGTGAGGCATCCCTGCCTATGGCAGAGGGGTTGGTTATGATCTTAAGTTTCTTTCCAACCCGAACCATTCTATGACTCTGTGATAATGAAGTTTTTGAAATTAAATTATACATTGCTTAGTTAACTGTTTTATTTCTTAACTTGAATATATCCAGGTTTGGATTCAGAAAATTTTGGTATCGGTATTTCAGACCGAATAATTGAAATAAACAAGTTAGAGCCTGTAGTTCCTTTTTTCTTTTCTTTTCTTTTTTTTTTTCCCTTACTATTACCAGTGTAAGAATAAAGAATACAGTCATAAACCAGCCAGGTTAACTCTGACTTTCTGTAGTCTAAAATCTGTATATAAAGTCTGTGTGCAAAAAATAGGAGATGTTTTTATTGAAAGAGCTGCTTTACTCAATAAGGGCTTCCTATCAAGACATTTTGATATAAGTAACTGCTTTTCTTATAGCGGGAGCTTCTTGATGCTGTAGATAATAATGAATCTGCAGTGATTGTTGCTCCTACTTCGTCAGGAAAAACATATGCATCATACTATTGCATGGAAAAAGTTCTGAAAGCAAGCAATGAAGGAGTAGTTGTGTATGTTGCTCCTACAAAGGTAAGGCTGCATCATCCTACTACATGTTCTGACTATGATATTTCGCAGTGTGATTCTAAAACTGAGGTAGCTTGTAACACAAATCTTGTTGCTATATATTTTTTTAATTAGAAATGGAACCTTTACATTGTGTTTTACATGTAAACACCATGTTTACAAAAAAGTCTTAAAAATACTTAAGCTGATGTAGAGTTTTTGTCTGTTAATAACTGTATACTGTATAGCTAATTTAAGGTCAGAAACACTAATATATACAGAAGTGCTAAAAGTAGCATTTTAAGTAAATGCTGAGAATGCCTCAAAACCTACCAACATGGTAAAGTAATATTTGAACAGAACAGTGACCCAGCAACTCAAGCTGTCTTTTTCTTAGTGAGTTCACCATTAGATGCTGTGAGAGACAATTTATGAAACCCTAGGCAATGGAATATTTTTTAATGAGTTAAAACCTAATTTTTTAAGAGTTAAAAACTGACCGAAGTCATCCAAAACTTATTTTGATTGCAGTGGTGTGATTTTTAGATAGTGAATTACATGTTATTACATAATAATCTCTATGGATTCTTTTCTTCAAGCAAAAATATCAAGTACCATATCTTTTTAAGGTTAATATTGTTGACAGTCCAGACTTAATGGAATATTACATGGTATGTATTATAGTCTAGTATGTTAATATTGGTACCAAAATGGAATGCTTTTATATGTCTGAGAATACCATATGTCTTTAGAGATACACTGTTTTTGTTAATGACCTGCTCTATTTAAGGCTCTTGTAAACCAAGTAGTAGGAAGTATATACAGTCGGTTCACCAAGAATCTTCCAGATGGATTGGTAGTGTGTGGAGTCTTCACACGAGATTATCGCCATGATGTCGTGAATTCTCAGGTATCTTTTTATGGGTGTTTTAACACATAATAATAATGACTTATGTATTCTGTCTGGCTTCTGAAAATGTTAATTCTAATTACAACAATTGTGCCTTTACTAAAAACAAAGTTCAGGAAAATCTAATCATACCTGTACTGCTTACCAGAAAGTTTTAGTGTATGGCTTACAACCTTACTCATCCTTAGGGGACATGCAGTTGATAACTTGCTTTGGTTAAAAGGAAAAACATTAAAATCCTTTGATTGCCAACACATGGCAGATGCCTTACAGAATTCCAGATAGAATACATCAGTAACCTTTCCCTTGTCCACTGATGGAGTCACTCCATCATAAAAGGTCACTAGGTTGGTCTGTCTTGTAGTGAAGAGCCCAGAAATGAAGTCCAGGTATGTCCTCATCAGTGGTGAGTAGAGGGGAATCCTGCCTTGGTTTGCTAGCAACACTCCCCTTAATGCAGCCCAGGATGCCATTAGCCTTCTTTGTTATAAGGGCACAGTGCTGCCTCACGTTCAACTTGGTGTCTACCAGGACCCTCAGGTCCTTTTCTGCAGAGCTGCTTCCCAGCCGGATGGCCTGCAGCATACATTGGTACATGGGGTTGTTCTTCCTCTAGTCCAAGACTTTGCACATCTCCCTTTTGAACCTCATGAGGTTCCTGTCAGCCCATTTCTCCAGCCTAGGTCCTTCTGGATGGCAGCATGAGCATCTGGAATATCACCTGCTCCTCCCAGTTTGTCATCAGCAAACCTGCTGAGGTTACGCTTTTCCCCCATCATCGAGATCATTAATGAAGATGTTAAACAGGATCAGACCCACTGTCGACCCCTGGAGTACAACTCTATTTACTGGCCTCCAGCTAGACTTTGTGTCATTAATCACCAGCTTCTAAACACAGCCTCCCAACTAGTTTTCAGTCCAACACTTTCACTGTCTGCTAATTTGGCCCATTCTTCAACAGCTTGTCTATGGGGATCTTAACAGGTGTTGTCAAAAGCTTTACTGAAGGCAATATCCACTGTTCTCATGTCATCTACCAAGCCAGTCATTTCATGATAGAAGTTTCCCAAGGTTGGTCAGCGTGACTTCCCCTTGCTGAATTCATGCTGAATGCTCGTGATGACTTTTTTGTTCTTCATGTTCTTTCTTGTTCTCCATGCCTGGAAATGATTTCCAGGATTAGTTACCATTTTCACAGGGATTCAGGTGAGACTGACTTGTCTGCAGTTAGTTTTCTGGGTCTTCTTTCTTGCCCTTCTTTAAGATAGCAATGACAAATCATTAATATAATATTGCTTACCTTGAAATCAGATACCTATGCGTGTTTTTTAATGCTTTTTAAATACAAGGTTTACTTGTAGCTGATTAGTCAGTTTACTTGAAAATAGTGCTTTACAAACCTTTTTTCTTAGATACTAGTGACCGTGCCTCAATGTTTAGAAATCCTGATGCTGTCTCCTCGTTGCCAGAAGTGGGCCAAACGGATACAATATGTTATATTTGATGAGGTAGGCATCTTCCATAGTAACCAATATAACAAATTTATGGACAATCTGGAAGAAAAATGCCAGTGACACAGTTTTTAATTGCATATGTTATTGCTGGCAAAAAACCTTGACTTTGAGGAATATTATTCCAGACTTAATTATTTTTTCCTGCTCGCTGATTGTGTTTATATGCTTTAGTAAAAGAACTTAAAACTCTGTTGGTCCTCAAGAGGACATACTTTTCAGTCAAAGCTCCCAGGAGCTTCCTTTATTTCTCTCAAGCCATTCAGCTGAAAAACTAGAAGCTACCACCGTATAGTCTCAATGGCACAAATAGAATGTTACAGACTGGGATCATAAAGATTTCACATCATATTGTGTTTGTCCATCATTTCAGGGGAAAAGTCAATGATTAATTTTGCTAAATTTAAAATTCCTACGATATTCTTTCTTGTATATAAAATTAATTGCTAATAGTGCCAGTGAGTATCTGGGGTACAAACAGTGAATGTAGTATTGAAATTTTGCACTGATTTCCTATCCAGTTAAATCTAGAAAGGGATTTACTGGACATTTGATTTAGATCTTGTGGTCATTCACTGCAATATAAGAATTACTCAGTGTTGATCTTGCCAAACTTTGGAATTTCGCAAAACACAAACCCGTGTTCTGGGTGCCTTTTGATAAGGAACTTGTTATTTTCTTTCAATCCTTTTTCCCAAAAACATAGGTCCATTGTCTTGGTGGTGAAATTGGAGCAGAGGTTTGGGAGCACCTTTTGGTAACAATTCGATGTCCTTTTTTGGCACTCTCTGCTACTGTCAGTAATCCAGAACACCTAACTGAGTATGTGTTGAATTTTCTTGCTCATAAGAGCATATTTAAATCAGATAGGGGTGGGTTTAGATAGAGAGATAACTACTATTGGGAGGCAACTGATTTGGAGTTATATTGCTCTATGTATTATGCTACCGTTACTCCCCCAATTGACAAAAAATGGTACTGTAGCCCTTAACTGCATAATGAGAGAGTGCCACTTGTTCCTTCAGACGCTATAATTGAGCTGTGCAGGGGATTTTTTCAGGCTTTTGCATCTGTTTTAATTGCCAAAGCCTGATAAGACTATTTGTCCATCATCCATCAGAGAAGACACCTGCACTATATTTGTGTATATATGTGTGTACGTGTGTGCGCCCGTGCGCCCGTGCGTACGTGTGCGTGTGTGCGTGTGTGTATATATATATGTATGTAATGGCACTATTTCGTTTTTTACTTGCACCTTGGGATAAGCTCAAGAACATTGCACTGAAGGTAGTGTCAGGGAGACTGGAAATTATATAGGAGAAACTGAGCAGAATGTAGTTATTCATCTATTGTAGCTGTAGCAGTTTTCCTAAAATGTATTTTGCCACTTTATTTTATGTGCACTGTAGGTGGTTACAGTCTGTGAAGAGGTATTGGCAACGTGCCGAGAATAGAATAAAAAGGAGCTCTACAAGCTCTGAGAAGAACTTTACAAGAAAGTATAAAGGGAAATCTAAAGTACAGGAACAAAAGCAGTCGTATCGTGTTAGACTAGGTGTGTATCAGAGTATTTTGTAACTATGAAATAAATTCTGCTAAAACTTTAATCATGGTGTGTGAACTTCATGTTTTGTTTTGATTTTTTCATTTAAATAAAAGTAAGTCTTGCAGGATTAAGTGCTTGCTTTTTAACTCACTCAGGTGCATCATGACAGCATTTTTGTCTCTTCACAGTTTTATATGAGGAAAGATACAATGATTTGGAAAAGTATGTGTGTTCTCTAAAGAGCAGGGATTTTTTCATTGAACACTGTCATCCGTGTGCTGCATTAACAGTGAATCACGTAAGCATAATACTGGGATCAACATTGCGTAGCCACTGTTACATGGATTCCATCAAAATAATTCCTTTATTTTTCTTTTGTTTAAACTCCTTGCAGATTGAGAATTATGGTATTCCTTCAGATCTTTCCCTGTCTTCACGAGAGACCATCCAGCTTTATGACACAATGGTAAAAGTCTGGCGAGAGTGGCCAAGGGCCCAGGTGTGTATACACAGCTGTGGGCAAAATGTATCAAAATAAATTGCTAACAAATTACTGCAATGTTTTATATTAACGTTGTTTTCCAGGAGCTAGATCCTGAGGCATTTGTCTCTTTCAAGAATAAAGTAGTAATAAAAAAGGCAGATGTGAGGAAATACGAACAGGAACTGAAGAAAGAACTTAGCAAATGGATTGCTCTTGGCCAAAAACAGAAGGTAACAGTTGCTACTGGGCACTTTCTTAAGGTTGTGTACACTTCAATATAATAATAATAAGTAATACTATAATAATGAGTTTCTTTTCCCATAATTATTATTGATTAGCTACTACTGTACTTGAATGATAAGCACTAATATTTGTGGCATTTCCGTAAGCATTTTCAAGGTGATATTTTCACAAGTTTTTCTGGGAATCAAACTTCTGATACTGCTGTGAGATTTCAATTCCTTATTCCTTTAGGTACCTCCTACAGTTGGTGAGAATATTATACCATAGCTCTGCTTCTTCAGTCTACCTTTTTTTTTGCTACTCATTTGAAACCTTTTGCGTAACCACAGACAGTATGTATGTTTCCATGTAAAAGACAGAAATTAAAACAGTGAGCAAAAAATCAAGTCCTTAGTTGGAGGTCACCTATTCCTATATCATAAAAAAGAGTATGAGGAGGTGGTGAATCGATAACAAGAAGAAAATAAAGAATATCTGGGAAATACATATTAAAAAAATAATTCATGAAACATGACATTTAAATGTGAAAACAGATCATAATCACTGTGTTAGTGATACTTTATTATTTGCACTGTGATGGTAGCCATGAATGCTACAATAATTTGCATTTGGAGTTCTCACCAAAGTCAGTTGATAATTTGCAGACTTCTTAGGCTGTAAACAATATGTGGCTATTCCAGTTCTGAATAACTGAGAAAAAAAAAAAAAGCTGATAGAAGGTGACAGAGGAAAATGAGGGCTTCATATTTCTTAGCCTACAGTCAGAAGGTTCTGCCACTAAAATCTCCGCAATACTACTTTGGTCAGGTGAATCAGCTGCTGGAGCTCCTTAAGCCAAAACCTGTGGATTGCTCAGAAAATGAAAAGTGGAAGCATTTTGCAAGCTTTGTTAATAAATTACATGAGATGGACAAGTTGCCAGCTATATTTTTTATGTAAGTATTTACATTGCATGTATTATACGTGTATTGCCTGTATTCAGAAAAACAGGTATTGGACATAAGCATTGATATAGCTTAGCATATGCCATTTGTATGGTATTTGTTAGCTTTGCTTTAAAACAACAAAGTAAAGGCCTACAAGCTCTATCAACCCATGTATATTTATGGCACTGAAGGTTTAGTTGAAATTGAAGCTGGGAGCATTTAATTACTGTGTGGAAAGGGTAGAATCCATGCATGGATGTCTGAGAAAATTACAAGAACCTGAATAGCATTGCAATGAGAGCCAGATTCTTGGTTGCTTTGCCCCACTGTAGTCAGTAAAACTTCTGGAAAACATATGCTGTTTACTTAGAGGTGCAAATGGTGTTATCTAGGGGTAGGCTTGATAGAGAAGAGGGTGGAAAGAGGTTTTACTAATGTGTGTTTATTATATGGTGATGGTTCCACTGCATAGCTTCTACCAATCTCACTGTACACCCAGTGACATGCATCAGTCAGCCTGCTTTCCACATATGTGAGGTGTAATTGTATCATCAAACACACACAGCTCTGAGCCTACTGACAGTACCATTACAGTTAATGATACTGCTAATATTAGCAAAGTAGGCACATACCTCAATGCTGGACTTACTGAAAGAAGCTGCTTATCAGTAAACAGTTGTCTAGTGCATATTTGCATTGTAGTAATGCAGAGAAACAGTCATGTAAAAATGGAAAGCAGTCTCATCTTGGTATGAAGCTGTGCCCTTCCTTACATTGGACGCTAGGGGTAGAATGCTCACAGCCATTCCAATTCTCACATGCTAGACGCTGATAAAAAGGCATTTCTGAAAGAACTCTAGAAAGCAAAAGGCAAAAAGTGAATGCACGTGTTAATGGCCCATCTCAAATTACTCTAGTTCCTGGTAAAATATTTTTATTTCTTTTTCTCATTGACAGCCTAATTTTAAATCAATGTTATGGCTGATTTCAAGCTGAAACTGACAGTTCTCAAAAGGACTTTTAGATATTTGCAGTTCCTTCAATAAGGAATAATTTCAGGGCTGCTATATGAACTGCAGCATCATTTTGGGGCACTCAATAGGAAGTGCCAAGATGCTTCTCCATATGGGAAATGGACAAATGTCTTCCCCTCATCTACCCTGGAATGATGGGTCCTTAGAAATTCTTGGTGACAAGAGACTGTGAGTAGAGTAAAAATATCCTATTCAGTTGATAAATGATCTTGGTAAGGCAAGAACACATCCCAGACCAGTGAATATGCAGGCAGAACCTAGTGGTATCGAACTGGAGGATGAAGTACAGAAATCTGTTCTCTAAAGGTCTTTTAAGGCACAGGGGTAGTGTAACAGCACTTGACAAACCCTCCAGTGTCTTTGTAGTTAGACAAAGACAAGAATTAAGCAAGTAAAAAAAAACCCAACCAAAAAAAAAAATCTCTTAAGTTAAACGTCCCAGTCCTGAGCAATTATGAGCAATTATGATGAAGGGAATAAGTAGCTCTCACAAGTAGCAGACATTGACTTGGAGATTCATTGGTACTAGTAAGCTTTTTTTCTCAAAGATGTTACTGATGAATGATCTTGCAAGGCAGTTATCCAATATGGTGTTATGTTAGTGTAGAGTTAGTGGAGATTCCTGAGAGAGCATGTATCAGAGCTGTAGAAGCCAAGCTTCTGTTGATGGTAAAGAAAAAACAGTTGTATTCTTTTCTTTGCTTAGAGCCACCAAGGAAAAGAACAGGCTGGCAGCACTTTAGTATTCTTTATGGCTGAATAAACTCAACAGTAGAAATTAATTGGAACATATAGTCTGAACATCAAAGGGGAAAAAAAAAGAGTATATGGTAAATGACTGTTATTGAGCTCTGGCATCTATGAAATGTTGAAATCTGAGAAAAGTTGAAGTAAAGAGAGATTACCTCCTAGCCTTAGAAATCTATATTTGGTCTTTATGGATGAAAGGATCAAGTCCTTCAATTTTTATGCCTTCTCTTGGTGACTGCCAGAGTTGAATGACTTGTGAATATTCTAATGGACTAGGATACACCCTTACCCCATGTGTTGCCGACACCTTGTATGATGATAGTTACCAGGACCTGCTGCTGCAACAAGAATAAAAAAATAGTTTTTGAGGTTGAAGCTGGAGAAGTGTTCATTACAGTTAAACTCCAAACAGTCCAATACTGAAAAAGCTATGAGGAAGAACAGTTGTGTAGAAGACCAAGACAGTCAGGCACTGATTCTCAACTTGGGTAGCTGAATTAAATTAACTTAAGCTGCAGCTAGCTTTATATGAATGTCCAAGTGTTCTGTTTAGGAAAAGGTAGAGTTGAGCATACTTTCTATAAATAATTTATTGGCAGAACCGTTTTACATTTTACCACCTAGTTTTGGAATAACAGCAGTTTGAAAGTGAAGGCAGACTATGATTTGGACATGGAATAGAATCTAATTAGAAGCATATCCCTAACTATTGTCAGATGACAAGGGTCACTACATACTTTTATAACAATATTACGTATAAATAAAAACCTTATTAGAGTTCACCTAGCTGATGTATATTGTATATTATTTGCTTTTAAAGATTTAATGTGGATACAGTGGAAAGTGCAGCCAAGAGTGTATTCCTTTATCTGCTGAAAAAACAAAGGTTTATGCAAGGCTCTAATATTGATAAGGAAAGAAACCGATTAATGACCGAACTACGAAAAGTGAACAAAATGATAGGAAAATTCG
>JBCJKH010016476.1:0-19532 GCA_039877255.1 Loriculus beryllinus
ATCCATTTTCCCCTTCTTGAAAATGGGGGTTATATTTCCCTTTTTCCAGTTGTCGGGAACTTCACCTGACTGCCATGGTTTTTCAAATAAGATGGCCGGTGGCTTAGCAACTTCATTCACCAGCTCCTTCAGGACCCGTGGATGGATTTCATTCAGGATATATTAGCTGTCTAAAATGCATCCAGTATAGTGCTAGCAACGTGAAAATACAGTATCCTTGCCACCTTCCTATGGCCTTTCTTTGTGTAATAAATCTTTTTGTCCACACAAAAACCACGCCAAAGTGTTGTAATTCAAAACGATCATATAATTGTTCTCAAATAAAGAAACCCCTTATTTTCAAAAGGCAAGTTTAAATAGCTACTAGGCAAGACAGTAGAGCTTGGAAGAGAATTCTTTTCTTTACCTGGCTTGCCTATTCATATTAATTTATTTCTTCAACAGGCATGAACATGTTCTAAGGTAGTCTTTATTCTTACATGATAGCAGAACAAAGGCCAGTTTATTTGTTCAGGCATTAGACAGAACAACATAATAACTCTCAAATAGTTGAGAATGAATACACACTACTTGATATAAATCATATAAGACAACAGAAGAAAAATAAGAATCAAGACAGTAACAAGGAAAATGTTTGTCAGTCATGATTTAATAAAGAACATAATGATAGCATCAACATGTAATCAAAAATACATCTTTCTGTAATATTTGTTCAAGGGAAACACCTTTATATCTTCAGTTGATTATTTCTCTTCCATTTGCTGAACATATTGGACATTAAAAGAATGGAAACTACAAGCCCAGATGAATGAAATGAGCAGTGAAAAGAGCCTTATATGCTACAGCATTTGTTTTTCCTAGAATGTCTGGTATGCACTGAGAGAGCTGAGGTACTGCAGTCTCACCTACTGCCTTTCCAGTGGAGACTTCTCATCAGCTTATTGCCTGTGTACAGCTCACCTGTCCCTACCATTACCAAAACTGTTACTCCTGACACCAATTCTCAAACCCCTTTTATGAGTAGGACATTTTGTTCTGTCAAAGCTACTTCTTGCTGTTAGCAAACTGGTGTACTCAGAAAGGGGAATCAAACCACATCTTGCCAAAGCTGTGAACATTCCTATCATGTTCCTTTAGTTTACTAAAGCTCAAAAAGCTCATTAGCTCAAAAAAAAAAATAAAAATGAAAATGCAGGTTTTGCTTCAGTGCAGGTTCTCTTTAGCAGTTGTAAAAGAGGTAGAAAGAGCAGAAAAAGTGTCCAAGGAAGTATTCTGTATCTAAATTTTCAAAATTTCCACTTATTTCTGACTTTTTATTTTAATTGTCTATCAAGAGGTCAACTTAGAAAGCAAAAAACAGAGCTATTCAAACCCAGGAAACACTCTGAAATGAATATGAGCATATGCTTGCTGTTTTCTCAGAGTAGGTTTGAGAAAACTGGGAAATCGGCAAGGTTTCAAGCACACAGCCAAAATCCATATACGTGTGTATATGCTCAGAGAGAAGAAAGATACTATTTTCTGTTAGTTAAAGTGCTCATTCAAAGAGAATATAAAACTTCACACTGATAGTGGCTCTTTGATACTTAATTGGGGGTGGAGGTGACTTGTTGAATATGTAGTGTTCATCCAAAACTCATCTTTTCAAGTACCTGAGGGCTGTTTTAACCTTTATATAGTGCACGATGAAATCCACCTTCTCATTGCTACATCTTCAGCTAACTAAGACTTAACCCTACCCTAACATTAAAAAGATTGCATTAGAAACATAATTTTGATATCCAAACATTGATTAAACAACCCTTGGGCCAAATGCATATGTTTGTTTGCAGAAAAAAACAAAATATGACCTTTGCAAAAAAAAAAAAGTAATCCCTGTAGCTCACTTTTTCCCATCCTTTCTCAGCAACGCATATGTACCTGTGTATAAGTTTCTTTTCTTTGTCTTCTATAGAATCTAAGCTTCCTTTCTTTATTCTTTTATTCCTTTCTTAATGGCAATGAGATCTTTAATCTTGGCTGTTAGTTGTGTTTGCATACCTGTGAATGTCTGGCTTAAGGAACCTGGGTAGCTCTGATGTTCTGCAGAAGCTCAGCAAAGGCTCTGAGCAGTTAAGTGGTGTACTTAACCTAAAGTTAGAAGCACCTAAAATGGCAGTTGGGTCTCTAAATCTATTGCGAGAATCAGTGTCCAACCTCGTTTATAAACAGGTTGTATTGAAATATTTAATGAATATATCACCCAACACTGTGGGCAGGAAAATAAGTGGATTCCTCTTAAAAGCACCTGGTTCTCACAAATGATTACCTGATTTTCAGTGCACCAAGTTTTGTTGTCCCTGCAAAAGGTCCCAAATCATTTTCAGTCCATGAAATCTCATGTAACTGCAAGATTATGTTCCCACAGGAGTCACCAGGTGGGCACTTTCTGCAACAGGATAGTTCATATTAAATTAGCTAAACATTGTCCAGTGACTTTTGAGCAGAAAGGCTTCTATGTTAGTTATATCCTGCACTAGATGGTGCTCTGTACATTCATTTTTTTAGGCAATACCCCATTTGTAAACTAGTAAAAACATTTCTCCTGATTAAGTTAATTATTAAATGACAGAAAACAAGTAAAAAATGTTTAAGGGAAGGTAGTCCTTAACTCACTTTTGAAATCATACATGAGTTCCTAAGGTTACCTAAACCCTATGGAAATTCACAGCTTCAAATTATCCTGAGGTATGGCACATTTAGGCAGGTAAATTGCTGTCTTTTTAAAGAGCCTTGTATTACAACACTAGTTTGTAACTACTGCTGATCAGAAAACAGAAACAAAACTGTGCAAGTTCCCAACACTACCTGAAGCAACATATCTGCACTACTGTATTCCTGCTATGATTCCTCTACTGCTCTTCCCTGATAGGATCTCTATATTTTTCACATTGCAACTACTCTGAAATTTAAGGGAACTTGACTAGAGTGAAACCCATCTTTGTATCATTACACAAATAACAAAGCATTTGAATGTTTTTCATGGTCAAGAAACTGAGATTTTGTGAGCAGTTATGGCACCAGCAGGATGAAATGAAATGAATGTTTGTGGCATAGTGAGTTCATTGCAGGGAGAGCCGGAAATCCCTTTCCTGCCAAGATCCCATACCCCCATCTGGGAAAAGCACCCTTCCTAGAATTGCTGGATTATTCATGTGGCACTCAGTGAATATAAAATTCATGCTGCATGTGATTACTAGAAAGTCTTGCAAGTTTCCCTCCTTAGGCTAGTATCTAAGTTTGAATTATAGCTGCTTGCAAGATGTACAAACATTTTTTCTTGTGATGAAGAGGATTTTAATGACTGTAATGCATCTCCTTTTTTTTTCTAAAACCTTCAAATGACTCATTTTAAATATCCTGTGGAAGTTTTTGAAATAAGGCTAATTCAAATTATTCCAGTTCTGTGTCACTGAATCCTCTCTCCCTCTGTTATGCAGCATACTTAATTAAAGATGTCAACACAGTTCTGATCGGTTCTTCTTACTGAGACTTCCTAACAGGGGCTTAACAGCTTCTGAGTTGGTTTCACTACCCCTCTGACTGAGTACGAAAAAAAAAGAAACCAGAAATACCACATCCATCTGGAAGAACACAAGTCACTCTCAACCTAAAATTTCTAAGCAAAAAGTTTGAGAGTATTGGAGGAAGGGAAGGGCTTCCTTTTCATGTTTACACAACTTGAAAAAAGAAGTCATTAATATTTGCAATCCAGGACAATAACTTTAAATTCTATGTTATATTTCTCTTTAAGTCCCCCCCACTAAAATAATGCTCTTGAGCCTCTAAACCTGGCAGGAAAGTTTCATGTATAATTGGACACCTTCCCAGCTATGTAATTCTCAGGGAGTGTAGCCCTGTAAGTCTGTATGTGCTCTGTAATTCATCATATACTAATGATCAGCAACCTTCTCCTGTGTTAGCAGAACAACAAAAATAGCTGTGCTTGTGTATACCTAGAGCTGGAAAGCAGTAGAGCTAGAAAGCAAGGAAGAGGTTGCCCGTGACATCTCAGACTTACTTGATGCGTGTCATAACAGGCTATACATTCTGGCAGGGAGGTTGGAACTAGATGATTTTTAAGGCACCTTCCAATCCAAACAATTCTATGATTCTCAAAATAGGACTCACAAAGTCTCTGTCATCTGTACACTAATTAACCCTCAGACCCAAAAGTCATCAGAAATTAAGACATCCTGCAACTTCTCAAGGAACACCATCACTAAAGATGAGGAAGGAGTATCAGGCTGTCCAACATGGGAAGAGTTCCTGACAGAAATAGTGTTATCAAATTCAATTTTGAGGTCTTCTGGTACATCGCAATGTGACTGTAGGGAAAATACAGACTTCCTTATGGAACAGCACTACCATAATGATTTCAGCAGGTGAAATAGAATGTATATGAATATTTACTTTTATTGTTTTACTTGATGGGCTGCTCCTTCCTCTAAGACAGCTTTAAAAAAATACTGAACCCTGTATCCTAGACTTTGCTCATGAAAAGCTCTTACCAGAGAATACAAAAGACTGCCTCTTTCACAAGGAAACATCATGCTGCATTACGGCTCTTTATAATACCACTGAAGATGCAGGTATCTGTGAAGAACAGTGGAAGCTGATGTCAGGCAGCTGCCTTGTCTCTGTTGTTCATCTCCCTTTTTTTTTTTTCTTTTACCTACAGTATCTCCTTTCACTCGGATAGTGCTGGAACCAAAAACGTAAAATGAGACTCGAGTGAAGTCAGCTGCTAATAAAAGGTTCCACTGTCCTTTGTTGCTGACCCACTAATCTAAATGCAAGCAACTCTGACATGATACCAGAGAAAGCTTTCATTGGGGTGTATTTGTGCTTACCCATTAAAAAAAAAAGAAGTTTCAGCAGAATGCTTTCTGGAAATGTTGTGATATAAATCTTCAGCTACAAATGCATTTCTTGGATTCTTTTTAGCAAAGCCTATATTATTCTCTGAAAGAAAATGATATTTCCGTACTGTTTATTTCATAGCCTATTTTACCATGAAGGAGTCCAATCATAGTGCGAAGAGAACAAGTGACCAAATTTAAACCCCCTTCTCTGGGATATATAAATTTTGAAAGGCAAGGAAAATCTGTAACCCTTCAGACTCATGGATCTCATTTTCTTAACATGAAGAAGAATGAAAGCCAAATGTATGCATTTTCAGTTTAAGAAGTGAAGCCTAGAATTCATAGATGTAAAAGTAAGAATGGTCTCCCGCATCACCTCTGCTTTTCTCTGTATCACACAGCAACTCACTGAACCCTTTGATATTCTCCTCATGTATGAGAGAAATATGATTTAACCATGCTATAGAGCACTTCAAAACCTCTTCAGGAAACATGTAATTCAGGACTACACGTATTCTGTTACTAGCCTAGACTACTAATTCTGTCTGATCCCTGTGTATAATCTGGAATCTTCAGGTTTTTCACTTAGATAAAGCCTTACTAGCAGCATTTCCTAAACTGAATACAACATAGGAAGAGAGATAATGGCTTTTGTACACTGTCTGCATGCTGGTTTAAGGTAGCAGAATGAATTTTTCACAGAAGAATTTTTCACAGTGATTAATTCAGTCTCTGGAAGAGACGTCCTGCGCAAGTATTTTAGGGTATATTTAAACTACCAGAGTTTTCTCTGAAAGATCACCTTTTGCTAGCTAATGTCCATGCTCTGCATTTGAAAGAAAGAAGTGCTGACTAGAGCAGATGGCTCCACTATACTCTGACCTTACTGTCTTCAGTTTCTGGACTGGCATGATTAATTAAGGAAGTCTGCATCTTCAGCTTCCAGAGAGACAGCAACACTGAAGAGCAGGAAGTAATCAGCACTAGGCGGCACCACAATTCATTACATCAATATTCACAGAGACAGGATCAGTAACTCTAAATAAAAGCACTGCCTGTTATACCCATTTTAAACACACTGCAAGCTGCTCATCGTACATGGCAAATGAAATCCAGCAGTACACATCAATGTGCATAGTATGGTATTTCAGTCAGTTTTCTGTGATACACACAAAGGAGGGAAAAAATTCAGGCATACAAGGATTCCGTGGAGAATTCTAGTAATATGTGGGGGCTTATAAAATGGCATTTGTTACTGCAGTTTGCATTTCAGACAGTGGAAGATTATAAAACCTGACAAATGCCCACTAATAGGAGGCTGAGAAGAGATTGTGGTTAAGGAGGGCGCCATGTCGGGCAGCATGGATGAGTACTCTTCCGCCGCACATTCCAGTTCTGACTCAGAAGCTTGTCACAATAGAAAACATACATGTTTTTATACTTCCTTGTGCAACTAAACTGACTTTTGCCTCCAAAAAATTCCAACATTTCATCTTGGTGACTTATCTGCTAGCCTGTAGTTCAGCTAAAGGAAAGCAAGTAGCTAGTGGTGAAGAAACGAACATGTTTGTTCTTACTCCAATTTAACTTTACTTCCTAGACTACTGGCCTATCAGAAAAAGGAACTGAAGTGAAAACAATGAAATAGATTGCCCACACAATGTTAATGATTTTGTAACTCTTTATGATTGGCTTTTTCTTTTTTTGTTACAGTTCATTAGACTTACAATTATACCTTAATACTGCACAATAGCCAAAATAACATATGTAAAATATTAATTAAAAATGTATCTGTTTTATTAATAATTTCATTTATTTTCAGTGTCTTTATAGTATTAAATATCAACACCACATAATTTCATAGATAAATCCTACTGCGTCCCAGGTAAAGAATGCTGTAGATACATAATACATACATGACCTTTCTCATTTCCCTGCCATTTTCCAACAAAATAATGTCACTCTTATTTCAGATGCACATGATTCAACAGTAATCTTGTCCCATTTGTAAAGTCGAGTGGCTTGAACCCTAGACAGGACTAAATCTTCTTATGTAAGGCCTGTCCAGCCATTAAAACTATGCCAAGAACAACACCCATCTAGGCTGTTGCATTTAAGTTGTGTATTTTTTTCCTTAGCACAGTTTTTTTGGTCAGTTAGAAAAAGTATTGGGGGGAGCATGAGACCTGTTCTAAGGAAAATAAAAATTGGTTCAGACATGAGTTCATGTAAGACCCCTAAGTGATCTATGCTGCAATGAAAACATGGACTAAAACACATTAAGTACAAATAAGAAAAACTGTATTTTTCCTCCATTGGATTATTTTCACTCTATTTTCTGTACGTGTTTTCTCGTCTTCTTCCTCTGGCATGTGTTGGGAGGGAAAATATCCTAAACTTGTTTTCATTTTCTTGCTCCTGTTGGATACATACCATTTCTTAAAAATGACATGCAGAAAAGGTTTGTTTTGTGTTTTCTTTAGTTGTTTTACCCACCTTTTCTTGTCCATTCAGTAGCCTTTCATACATAGAAAACAGCATTCAGTTTCAATTGTCAAATCAAAAGCACATGCTGTTCCTTCATTACTGTTGGAATTCATCTGTACATATAGAGACAATGGGCAAAGAGGAAGAAAGAATTTCATTCTCTGATTATCAGATTTTAGCAGTTCCTTTTTGGGCATAAGTGCTTTCTCACAGCATTGTTTTGTTCCATCCTGGCTAGGTAAGGCTCAGACATGAAAACCTTGTTGCCACACAGAACCAGTTTCGAGCTTTTCCTCTCTATTTTGTCAGTGCAAGCTTCTGTTTAGCACCCACTGCCTTTGTCACAATTACTCTCAGTTCTCTGTTGTTTGTCCTATTACATATACCATACCTACTTTCAAACAGGACTATTCCAGCCAGTATGAACACTGGCATAACTAGCAATATTAAGGTGCTGTATGTCTAATGCAATACACATTCACATACATGGAGATCTGAAACCCCTAGAAGCCTACCGAACAACCAGAAAAATCCAGTTACTGATAGAACAGTAAGCAAAGAGAAATGTGGAACACTGCATTACACTGTCTTGTGAGCTCAGGAGCACCTCTAAACAGCTTACAATGCATTAGCTGGTCTGTAGAAATTGTCAGCATGTATTTACTACTTTGCACTGCTATAGGCAAACTATGTGCAAGTTAGCTTAGCATTCTCTCCTGTCAGAACAAGTCACATCACCATGTATTTGCTGCTGGCTACAAGCCTATTCATCCCCATGTCCACATTTACCGTTGTGCAAACGATACTTGCTGAACCCTGCTAAGTTGCTCTCACATCCAAGCCTCACACTGGGGAGATGCTGCAACAGCAATGCGATTTTTATGTTCCTTAATCACAGAAAAGCGACAGAAGCAAACAATATTCAGCACCATTTAAACAGCTGATCAGCTACAGGTGAGAATGGAATTGGATTTACTTCAGCAAAGTTTTATTTCTTCAAAACATTAAGTCTATTGTGAGCTAGTGATGAAACAACTGAAAAGTAGGAAAAGAAGCTGTCTGTGTAACCTTTTCCTTCTATTAGTTTCCTTTAAATAAGTCTTAGTGCAAATAATTTTTCTGCATACGCCTGTTAACTGCTTGTATAGCTGAAGGCAAGTGTATCATGGAGCTGTTGCAGAGACATAGGCAAAGCCCTTAAAGGCTCAGGAGCGCTTGTTTTGTGGCAGGAAACACTTTCAAATAGGTCTGTGCAAGAGCTCTCTTGGAATTTTATCTTTACCTTCATTTCTTCCCCACAGATAGTTCTTTGAACAGAAAGATCTTAATGACTTTCAGAAGAAAAGATGTTTTCCTTCAAAGGGGAAAAAAAAAAAAAAAAAAGGAAAGAAGCAAAGAAGCAATCAGTAAAAAAAGCAATATTAAAGCTTTTCATCCTGCACTCTAAGACAGGAAGTCTCCATTCCCTGTTCATTGTCTCTAATAGAGAGATGATCTCCTACTCCTTCTCCAGCTTGTCTCATCTTCCAGTGTCTTGTTTAGAGAGCTCCTCCAGTGTCTTCTCTAACTTGCTATGTCTGCCACAGAAGTTTGTTGTCAACCATCATCTTTTTTCACATCAAATAGTCCCATCTGAGAGAGATCCAGCTAGCACCTCTAAACACTTTTTTCACAGGTCTCTTTCTCTCCTCTGACCAAGTCATTCATCAAATCAGTGCTCTTGTGGTTAGTTAAACATCAGCTCCAGTTCAGCATGACTGAAAACCAGGATTCTAATTTTAATTTCTGTTCAGTCATTTCTCGACATCTACAAAGAACACCACTATCATTCTCTTAGGAAGTTGGCAAGTTTCACTGGAAATCTTCACATTGTGGCAATATGTGAATCTCTCAAACATCTTCACATGATCTGTGATTTAACCTTCCCTAGCAGCCGTCCTCCTAGCCAGTGTACTTCAAGGGTTAGCCATCTCCTTTGCTGTACTATTCCTTCCCCATTGCCTTGACAAAGTATATTCTCAATTATAGTCACCTGGATTGAAAATACTGTTTTAAAGATACCTCTGCTGGGCCGTCATGTTCACTATATAATCTCCTTTTTTTTTCCCTCTCAGAACAGACAAATAATCATATTTAGTATTTTTGCATAAATCTGCTTAGGAAATCTTGCTTAGGAAACTGCATATATGGAAAATACCAAGGGGTAACAACAGTAGGTACATAACAGTGAAGTTATCATTCTGCATATGGCTGTATAAGTTCATTGAAATGACACTGAAGAAGTGGGAAAAATCAGGTTGGTTGGTTTTTTTTTTTGTTTGTTTTGTTTTGTTTTGTTTTGGCTTTTTCTAACTAGAAAAAATAGAAAATCCAATAGCCTAGAAAAACATTATGCATATTCTCAATCACTAATATCAGGAAAACAAAAAACTCCTATCTAGATGTCTCAAAATAGTGATGGAAATAAAATGGTTAAAGTGATAACTCCATGGAAGAGAAAACTTAATGTTTTCCTTATTACATTTTTTGGCATAAGAAAATACATTCAAAATTTACTGAACAGAGTTGTCCTTATGAATTGTTAATAGAAACCATTTAAGAATAATGGAAAGAATAAACAATAAATATTTAATAACACATACAATGTAAGGGTTTATCTGACAGATAATGGCCCATGAAAGCAGGAGTTTTATTACATTAGGGAATCAAGTGAACTACAGTCTAATAGTCAAAAAGTTAAGAATATTTTCTAGTTCCCCACCTCATAAGTACAGGACTGAACCTTGCTTCATTGAAAAGCATACGAAAAAATAAATTACTTAAGGGGCTAACTTAGCCCAGAGATCTGTGATCTGTTCACCAATACTTTCTGGGGGACACCCACAATCTGTCTGATTCTTTTCTAAACTGTGAAAGAGAAATACCAAAGATTTTTAGGATGATTTAACTTGTAGCCATAACAGGTAAAATCACTACTAAAATAACAGGATTGATCTCAAATTACCATTCAATGGTGGTTTTTTTTCAATGTTTTCAGCAGGACTACTAATGATTTTCTCTAGCATACAACATCAGCATGTTGTCAAAGCAGCAAGTATACAATTTTATTCAGATAGGCCTTGGGCAGAGAAGAAGTCATATGAATGTGAAGTGTGTGGTAACAAAAATTAAGGAATATTCATTAGCAATTGAGCCTCAGAAGATAATGAAGACTTTCATCTGTGGTGCTATATTTTTCTTCAACCAAAATTGGCACTGGCCTCCAGAAGGGTTTGCTTTATATTACGTAATACTTTAAGTGTAGTCTGCATAAGCAAACAAAATGGAATAGTACTTACCACTTGCCAAAGAAATTAAAGGCAGTTATCGGCATTCATTACATGTCTCCACTGGCCCTCTCACCACCTCAAAAAGAAAAAAATCTCAGCAGAGTACATTAACCTCCAGCCTACTAGAACTTTATCTGACAGAAGTCAGCCTCCCAGTGCCAAAGAATCATCCATGAACACACCACTGTGTAACATGAACAAACCCACAACATGCTGTTTTCCCAAATACAGCCAAGATAAGACTTATCACAGACTATAAATCCACCACCAGCCAAACTGTTGCAGTATTCAGAGCTGCAATGCCAAGTTCTGGCACTGGTTTGCTAGCCATGAGACCCCAGCTACAGGCCAGGTGCATCCACTCTCCACTACACCACAAGCATCAGTACCTTGTACCAGAATCTCCAACAGCCAGTGTGGGAAGCACCTGATTTGCCAGTTACTGACACTGCAACTCCAATCTTCTTGGCATTTAAAGCAATTAATTATTGAGTTATGCGGGAGCAGGGTCTGCTCTTAGACTTGGGTGTTTTTCAAAAGTATGACAGAAGGAAGGAGAAGTTCTCTCAGCAACTAAACAGGTAGAGCTTAGACACGGAGAGTCCTGAGGACAGCACTGAATCCTTGAGTTACCTGGCATTTTCCAGGAAATTCCCTTCGTCACCAGGCTGGAGGCTAGCTGGGAGGAATGCCTTTCATTGTGCCTGCTGAAAGGCTGTTATTCTGAACAAACTAATCCACATTCATTGGGCCAGCAAAGCAAGGCATCACTCTGCAATGCAACAATTAAAATACCTATCTAGGAGTGGGGAAATTTGAATTTCAGTCCCTGTTACAAGGCTGCTTTTCTAAACAATTACCATGTAATATTAAAGTACATAAGCAAGGATTAGGAGTCAAGAGCAGAAACTGAGTTCCCTAATAGTCTATTCATAACCATCCATTACCCTGGATACCAACAGGACACAGACTTGGCCATCCTGTGCTGCTGCATTTTTACTGTTACTGATACTCACATTACCTGGTACTATTTCAGATTATTTACACCTGCTGTCACCATATCTATTATTAAAGACAGACATACACCCGTCTCGGAGTAATTTTTCTTTCCAGCCCCTTCAAAGGCATTTGCGGAGCCTACTCCTGACTAACATCTATTGACAAGAAACAAGGAAAGAATATACAAAACTGTCTGCCACTCCACTTCCTCTGGTCTCTACAATTCTTTCCCATGCTTTCTTCCTCTTTGTGGTCTTGGTTACCTTCCCCCTTGTAACCCTTTGTCTTGCATGTCACATTGTCATCTCAGTTGTTTTACCTTTCTTCCCTCTTCTTTTCCTTCTTTTCCAACACTCAGTGACATGATACTGAAGTCTTCCTCTTACATGTATGAAACTCAAACTGCATGGACCAGAAGAGCTGTGGAGAAAAAAAAGAAGAGGCAGAGAAGCAAAAGTCATTTCATGGCTACTTAGCAAGAGCAGATAGGATCGCCATGAGGTGTTGATCATGACAACTGTCTTCCAACAGCTTTTGGTTAGAATCCCAGGAAGGGGACTTCCAAGAGCAAATGATGCAAACCAATGTGAATTATACAGGCCTCAGTGTCCTCTCTAGTTCCTTCTCCTTCCTTGCATGGAGAGTGTTTGGCCATTTGAAATCCTGCTTGATGCGATTTGACAGAATTTTCCACCATGTAATGATTTCAGCTATCACCATCAACCTGAATACCATCCTCCCAGGTGGGAACATTTTAAAGGAATGCCAGTGCAACTGGCATCGAATTCCCTCATTATTATCATATTTCAAAGGAATCCAAGTCTCAGTTTTGTAAGTTGATCTTTTCCCTTGATTACTGCTGTATGAAAGGTCTAGAAAAAAAAAAAACCAACAGGGAAAACGAAAGAGCCATCTGAGTGGAATCGTTGCAGTGAACACTGAACGCACTGTGATCTTTGGTGGGATAAAGATCAATGTGACAAGCTTTCAGCCTAGCAGTCTGTCAATAGTTTCCAGACCATCCCCACAGCGACAAAGACAGAGGCATTTTTAAGTTGTAATTGAGATTAGCCTTGGTACATACAGTTGGAGCCATGCCTGTGAACTTTGATAAAAGGCTGGCTATGTAAACTATCTCACACTCGGTTTCACATGAGCAGTAATCTAATGACACCACAAAACTCTCACGATGTCCCTCACTCCACACATCCAGCCACAGCCACGGACTCATGCCAGGGTGCTTCAACTGTGCTGCTGAAGGGTTTGCCTCCTGAGGACCATCTGCAGCACCATACAGATCCTTGCTAAAGATTGGCATGATGCTCACAGCCTCGTAGCCTAAAACACTCTTACTCTACTCCAGCTCACTAGATGTGCAGTCACGTGCTAACTGAAAGCTCATGCATAATACTTGCATGCTTTGGCTGAAGCCTATAAAGATGGGCAAGATTGCTTTTCATGGATGGGAATAAAATATTTTGTTTGTTACTACTAAGCTAACCACAGTAAAATAAATATTTCTCTTTCATGTGGTGATGAAACAAAGCAATCTTGCTATATTCCTTTTTTAATTATTAGGTTGAAAGGTGCAGTGCCTTCCTGGCATGTTTAATTCTGAATCATATTCATCACATAATATAAATAGCCAGAAACTGTATATAGTAGTGGAGGGCAGAGATCAGGAAATTAGTTGGCTGTGGAGAACATGTTTCCTGTGGAGTCACTCAATCTGTCCTGGATGCAGGCTCCTCCAGCAGCACAAGGAGCCTGAAGGCTGCTGTGCCCTCATGCACCAGACATGCTGGGTAAGTTGTCTCCAACCTTGCTGGCTTATGGAAGCTTCTCCTCCTTTGGTTCCACACAGGCAAAACTTACTTTCGTGGGCTGTGTAAAGATGAGTAAAAGGTTTCCCCTCTCTGCCTCCTGTTAGGGGCGGCAGCGCCAGCTGAGGACATCACTTTAGTGCAGTTACTCCATAGGGTCAGGGAGACTGCCATGAGATGTACCTTCCCCACTGAACCCTCCGAGAGGACAGATCCTGGAGGGAAGTGCTGGCTCTACTACCACTGAAATCCAGAACGTCAGTCAAAAAGCGGCAGCAAGTAATACCGTGCACAAAATGCTAAAAGGCAGAGTTAAAAGTTGTGGCCAGCTGCTGCTAAACTCAAACACTTTGTACGTGGTTTGCACTTGCAAGCTATTTTGCACCAATGCAAAGACTAGCACAAGCCCGGCATGAGCAGCTTAGGCCATCAGAAAAATTAAGACTCAACCGCCTGAGGTGTTCTGTTGTACTCTGCGCATTGCCTCGCTGCTGCTGTGAGCCACGATGCTAACCTCAGACCCACGGCAGCTCTCAGATGACTTAGCAGGAACAATGTGTGTTTTGCACGCTGTTTGGATGCAGCAGTGGGGGCAGCCAGCCTCCCTGCAGAGCCCCGGGCCGTGAGGGTTCGCACGGGACCAGACGGCGGAACGCGGCCCATCCCGACCTGCTGCTCCCCGGGCTGCTGATTTACCCTAGGCCCGCCCGCGGGGCGCGAAGGCAGCGGCACAGCCCTCCGGCAGCCGCAGCCCTCGGTCTGCTCGCCCCGAGCGCCGCCTGTGCAGCCACACGCCGTTTAAGAACTAAGACAAAGGGAAGGGTTTGGCGCCGTAAGCTGTGATTTGGAACGAGTGCACCGTGCCCGGCTGGACCAAGGTCACCGGCTGCCTGCCGACACCTACCCCGGCTGCGCGAAGCACCCGCGCCGGCCGGGCTCCGCTCCGCACCGGCACGGCCGCCATCCCCCACAGGGACACAGCCTCCCCGTGCGCCGCGGCCAGAGCCCGCTCCTGGCTCCCGCGCGGTATTTTTAGTCGCTGACCCAGTTCCCCCGCCCGCCTACCTGCGCCCGCCTCCCCTCCCGCCGCAGCGCGGACTGAGCCCCCACGGGGCGGGCGGCGGTCCCCGCCGACAAAAGCACCGCCCAGGGGCGGCCCGGCCCCGCGGCCCGGAGCCAGGTGAGGAGAGCGGAGCGCGGGGCCCGCTGTGGGGCAGGTGCGGCGGGAGCAGCGCCTCGCTCGGGACGGCCCGAGCCGGGAAGGGGCGCGGAGGCGCTGGTGTAGGCGGCGGAGGGGCGCAGCTCGGGACGGGGGCGCCGCTGGCTGGGACAGCTGCGCGGACGGGGTGGGCGCGGAAGCGCCGCTGCTGGGGCCTCCCGCTAGCGGCAGCGGGCGAGGCGCGGCGGTTCGGGGCAGTGTTGCCCTTCGCAGCGCAAGTACGAGAGAGGGGCGGCGGGTGAGCGCCGGCGTAAGTACGGACTGCTCGTGGTACTGTAAAAAGTTATCAGTGTCGTCGTGTTCCCCCTCGCCCGCGGTGCGGAGCGCGGGATCGGCCTAGTAACGGCTCCCAGGAGCGGGACCGGGGACGCCGCCGCTCGGCAGTACTCCTGCTTTCTTTTCCTTTCTGTGTTTGGCGAAGAACCGCTTGTTGCGCTGCAGCGAGGGGCGACCGAGCCACGGGCCCGCGGGCAGTGCAGGTGCGGCGGCAGCGGGGCCCCGGCCGAGGGGCCTTTGCTTCAGCGGAGAAGTCAGAACTTCAGGGGAGCGTTAGTTGTGCGTTTGGGTGCTTAACGAGACGGGGTTTGTGCATTGCTAGTCGAGTGCTGACATCGTGTGTGAAATGTTTGCAGTCTGACAGAGCTCGCTCTGGTGCGCGCGGGTTGCTTTGGTCCTTCAGTCTGAGCGCTAACGCTCTTGAGGTTTCAGAAGAGTATCTCCAATGCTCGCTCCTCCGCTTGCTGCTATTTATACCATGCAAGGTTGGCAAAGACAGGAGAGCCGGCATTTGCAAACGACATTGAGCTTAAACTTGATAGCATTGTTCCAAGGCCAAGGAGAGAGTGCAGATATTTAAAATAAAAAAAAAAAAGAAGCAGGCACCGTCCTTGAAACACGCTCCCTCCCCTCCCCCCCTCTCCCCCATGTTTTTCAACTGTATGATTGAAGCGTAGAACTGAGCATCCCCTTCTTGTTGGGTATATGTAGGGTCTTCAGACACGGCTCTGAGGGTCTGCCACCAGGACTGAAGCTGTGCTGTGGTGGGAGGATTGGTCTGTTTGCCTTATGCCTGTGATGGGATGGGCAGTATGGCTGCTTAAACCCCACACGAGGGGGTGATCTAAAAGTGAAGTCTGTCACTGTGACAGATATGTGGCTGTCACATAGGCAAATAAAATAAACCGTTCTTGGTCATTACCTATACATTGTAAGGTTTGTAACACTCAAAGTAGCTATAACTAATACTGAATCTAACAAATTGGGTGATATCTATGCTATTGAATAGATACTCATGTTTTTTTTCCTTCTTTTTCTATATGAACTCAACACACATTAATACTTCTGTCTCTAGAGTGTGTCTATGTGGGAAGTGGCAGGGAGAGGTAAGCTTTTAGCATGTTTTTTGAGGGAGCAGAAAAGCTTTAACCTGCTTGATTTATATCACTGAGATTTTCGGAGTGGATGGTGACCAATGTGATGGAGTTCACAGTCTGGATTACTAAATAAGACTGGTATTAAAAACTGTTTACTCCTCATGACATACACCACACTCCTGTGGAACTACAGGGATGTGTTGTAGTGCCAGCTTGTGTGACTCCATCCATACCAGCCACTGGGCTGACTTAGTTCTCCTAATGCATGTTATTGTGGGTGAGCAATAGGTGGCTTTTTCAGCTCTGTTTTTGTAGAGTGTAATTGTACATGTGGTTACAAGGCTATACTTAAAATTCATGTAGTCACGTTTAAACTATTGCAGAGTTTGTATTTCTGGTTGAGATCAGTCTGCTTCAGAACTGTGGCTGAAATAGTGATACTAATCTGGTAACTCTGATACTAAAACTTTACTTGGCATCATTTGCCATCCAGGGTAGACATGATTCTGTGTTTTAAGAGTCTATAACTTGAAAGTATTTGAAAGAAATGTTAAATGTAACTGGCACCTTAAAATGGGTTTCATGATATCTTTTTTAGCAATTTAGATTCAATAAATAGCAAGCCTTAGTGTTGGATGCATAACAACTGTTCCTGGTTCTCAGGTGTTTTAAATAGTCAATTCTTAGGTATTAGTTTCAGCTGTGAGACTAACTGCAAAAACACAGTGTAAAAGCCTTGGTGAAGTCACGTTTTGACAGAGTAATGACATGCTTAAATGTATTTGCGGCTCCTGTTTCTAACTCCTGCTTTTTGTGGTTTCAAACTTTTGTCTGCAATTGCATATGGAAGAAGTGGGTTTCTTTTTTAGGAAGAGCCAAGATTCTTGCACAGAGGTAGATTGTTATGGAAAATAACAACTCAAAGGAGGCCATTTTATTTTATTTTTTATTTTATTTTAACTTGGAGGACTTGGCATTGAGCTAAGATCTAACATGTCAGGTAGCTAATGATCTCGACAATCTAGCACAGTAATTACTTGAATTTATAATAGGAACTGTGGAATGCAGATTAGCCAGCTGATAGTGTGGGACTATTTTTTTATCTATAAAATAAAAGCATACATTTTTATATATAAAATAAAATCATGCATACGTTGTATACATGCATATGAATTTTATGCACGTTTATATATATATTTAATATATATTTATAAATGTGGCATGTTATACATTAATGTAAGATGCTGAAGTGTGTCACTGCTGTATTGTGATTGGTGTTGAGAGATACCTGTGTGAGTGCTTTATGTGATATGATCCAGCAGAAGCTGCTGAAAGTGATTGTCTGCCCCAGAGTCCCTGTATCTGTTAAGTAATTTGTTCTCTTCATTTAGTTTCATAGTATATCCTGAATTACTTTTTAACTGGGAAAATCAAGCCTTTTTAAAGTTGCCTTTGTCCTGTGAATTCAGAGGATTAGCTAGTGAGTTTGTGGAATGCTCAGTCTGTGCAGTAGTTTGGAGTCAAAGCTGGACAAAGGTTAATTATCTTTATTCTGCTTTACTTGATTTCTTGTAGAAAGGGGAGCAAGAGCTAGTGCTTTTCAATGCTTGTGAAGTTTAACGGGCTATTGTACAGTTTCTTTTAAGCAAACATAAAAGTGGGTGTAGCAGTTTAGTACTTGAGGGAGTGCTTTCACTGTGGAGTGCTTTTCCTAATTTGTGCATGAGGGCGTTTTTAGGTTCAGCAGTTGCTCTGCTAGAGATATGGCAAAAGTTGTTTTCTGCTTTCCTATTTTCTCTGTTGTCGCAGATTATTCCACAAAGTGCATTGGCTAGGCATAGGTATACTTTCAAAGGATCATTTGATTGGAAATTGTCAAAATTGCACATGCATTTCAATTTAGGTCCTGCTCAACTTATTCTTTTGCTTATTTTATGAATTTTGGTGTCTTGAATTCTATGTTATTTAGTGTCACTTCTCTTTATCTGCAGTGTTCTTTATTGGTAATTTTCTCCTATCTGTCTTCACATTGAGTAAGACATTAACTTGCCATTTACATTATGAATCAGTTTCCTTTAACAGTATCAGGATGTTGTCCTACTCTTGAATTTCTATGATGTCAAGTAATTCCTCAATTTTTCTCAAATGAACATTTGATTTGAAAGACTTTTAACGCTCCTCTCTGCCACAGGCAGTGCTGTTTGGTATGTCATGTCCTCTGCAATGATGTTGCTTGGAGATTAAATACTTCTTTTGATAGAGCTTTACCTGTCACAAAGCAATAACTCTCCTGCCATCTTCATTATTAGGCTTTAAACAATGCTAAACCTTCTGTGGATTTGCACTGGTTCTGTTCAGGCTTGAATAGTGCTCTTTGGGATTAGGAAACCCAAAAGTCACATTTTAGGAAAGTGAGTCCTCTTCAATCAATTACATCAGTTTATAATTCTCCCAGGAGTAATTAAATGTGATCAAAAAATGAACTGTTCCATCTTGATTTGTTGGCCGAGATCTGTCTGAAAGCTGACTTCTGTTGGTGGAAGAGGTAGCAATTAAACACTCTAAAGCTCAAATAAAACCAAAACCCACTAGGGTGAGAGAGCAGGTTTTAAGAACAACTAATTCTTGCAGCAGGGTGTATGTAGTAGTTGGGTTTCTACTTTGTGGAATGTAAAACCAGACATTTGTTAATGATCTTCTCCTTTGTTCCTGGGAGTATGTACTATGCACAACATTGGACTGAAATAGTGAGTTTGGTCAGCTGGTCTAAGAAATTAGCACTGAAATTATCCTGTTGTCACAGATATCTGATCTGGCTCATTAGAAAATCTGCAGAGATGGGATAACACTGTTTCACATGCTTGAGAAAGCTTTCCTTGTTGTCTTTAATAGCATGTACAATTCTTGGTGTAAAGCTCAGTGCAGTTTGCTACAGGTCTTCCTGTCCTGGTTTTTTTGGGGGTGAAGGAGGAAAAGGTATGCTTGTATTCAGCTGCTCCTGATCACCTTTTGGACATCAGTCCTGTGTGTGTGTGATTATTTCTGAATCATAGCTGAAGCTCTTGATGGTTCTGTGGATTTTTTGTTGACATTGACTATCTAAACGTGAAGAGTTTCATGTTGATGCTGTCTCCGCTGAGTCTGTCTCAGCAGTGTTGCGTGAGAGCATAAACCTCATCTTTGATATTGCTTGTTTATGGGTGTTTGATGCTGGCCACTTCTGGATGTACCAGCCTAGCGGTCTTTGATACCGTAAGCAGGCTTCATCTGATGCAGCACTCTCTCATCTGATTTGTGTGTTATTGCAACCCGCATCGGATGCTGCCATCCCATCACTTGGCAATTCGGGATCTGTGGCAGCATAGCATAATTTTCCCTGTCCTTTGTGAGTGCTTTTT
>JBCJKH010016476.1:19632-42790 GCA_039877255.1 Loriculus beryllinus
GTCTTTGATACCGTAAGCAGGCTTCATCTGATGCAGCACTCTCTCATCTGATTTGTGTGCTGGTTATTGCTTTCCTCCCATTGGTAGTCAAGGATCTTAAAATCATTACTCTGAGCTTGACTACTGTCTACTCTTGGGAAGCCTATTGATTGCAATATTCCACTGTTGCAATGCCACCTGATTGCATGGTTTGTCTGCCAGTTCCACCTCTGCAAGACACCCTTAATGCTGACTCAATAGTTCTTTTGCATTGTAGATGTCTAGGAGATGTCTGTAGAAGTTTGGTGTTTCTTGATGCTCTTTGGACAACTCCCTGTTTCAGGTATGCTCTCTGCCACATATTTGTAGCTAGATGGCCTATATGGTGTTCATATCATCTTGGCTGTCCTTCAGGTGTTAAGTTTGCAAGAGTTAAACTCTACTGCAGGTTTCCAGTAGAGAGAATGCTTTTTTGTAGGTTTGTTTCACTCCTCATTTAGTGAAACAAGTCAAACTTAACAGCAGTTTATTCTTTTATCTTTCAAGCAGTGTGGAGCCTGGACTGTTATTGTTGGTGAAATCTCATCCTTTTCAGGTCTCTATTACCAGCAGCTGCCATCAACACCATGAAAGTATGGAAGAAAAGCTGCCCCTTGTATTCCTAGTTCATAGAACAGCATGTGTTATCACATAACATGTGGCTCAAAGTAATGAATTTGTTGCCAGCATTGTCTTCCTGAGAAATACTTTACCCCTCACATAAGAGTATGTATCATGCATGTTTTTGGATGCTCAGTTGTAGGTAATCAGACTTTTGTCAGGTTGGATTGCTGGAGTTCTTCTTTGCAAATTTTCCCTAAGCGAAAGGAATTTCTCACAGATGTTTTGGTCTGATTTTGTTCTTACTTGTGTCTCAAAGCTACAGATGTCCCCTGTCTTGCATCTGTGTTTCCTCTTGTTTGTTTCATGCTTGTCAACAGTTCACAGAACCTGTTCAGGAACTGTTACAGCTGAGTATTATGAAACTGAACCATCAGGGTGTTGTCTTTTACTATAGTAATGTAATCAGCTAGAGCTTTGATGCCAGGAGATAATAATGGTTGGTTCTGCAATTGGCATGGGTTGGTGGCCTTGGGCAGCTTTAGGTATTTGCACTCTCGGTATCTGCCTAGAAGGATGTCAGAGGCCTGCCAAGCAGTTAAGAAGCTCACTTACTTTAGCGTGCTTGAATCTGTAGTTGCAGAATAAATATCCTTGCTCCACACAAACTCATCTAATGAGCAGCTGCTCTGATAATCATTTAGAGTTGTGCAGGGCACTGCTTCACCTAAGGTTTCTTTGTCCTTTTAACCCCTTGATGTACTAATAGCAACTAGTACAAAGCTCATGAGCTTGACAGTTTTCTCACAAGATTATCAAGGCTCTTGGTCATCCACTTCATTATGTATACCATTCGTGGTAGGAGTTTGTGTCTACCTTATTGCACAAATACACAGATGAAGATACCTGAGTTTCTGTATGTGGTTAGCACAGTTCACTGACTTTCTTTCCTTGCTCTGGCTTTACTGAGTTTGTGTGCCTTGGATTTCATGCAATAAAATGCCCTGCTGCTGAGAAAATGGGCTCTGAAGTCAAACACCATAAAGCAAGTCTTTAGTGTCACAAATTTCTCATAGGCTTCCTCATGGTTGTAGTAGTATTTATATGTGCTTCTCTCCTCTAGTAGTGCCAGATCTCAACACATAAGATGTTAGTAAATGTGGTTCCAAATTTCAGCCAGCTTGAGGTGGTGGTTCATTTAACAACTCAATTGCAAGGTGATAATTAAACAGCAGCTGTCTTCAGTTTCCTAAGTGAGGAAGCTATATCACTAGACCTTCTGAAGTGTTGCTAAAAGCTGCCTCTGCTGAAAGGTATTGCAACTCTAGGCATTACTTTAGCAAGAACAGTATTGAGTGATTTTTATTTCTTCTTGTATTGGACTAGTAGCTCGCCTGCTTGCTCTGGTACCTGTAGGCTTCAAGCACTGGGCCTGCTGCCTGCCATTATGAATTGAGGTCTCTGGATTTTTTTCAACATGTGGCTTTTTCCACTTATCTGAGCCTAGTGGCAATCAGTATTGTAATTCTTTCCCTCTGTGCCCAGCTATCTTTATAGGTCTGTCTTCTGTAAGCCAAGCTGTTGGCATCCTGCGGGTCACTGTACTGTTGGGCTGCTGTGTAAGCCTAGTTCTGCAGGGATGTATGTCACAAATGTGCATTTGTAAAAATGCATGTTTTAAATAAGCGTTGTGGAGCCTTGGGAGGAGCAACTGTAACATACCCATAACTGAGAAGAGCAAAGGTTAGAGCAGCCCTTCTAGCAGAACACTTGACACTTCAGTGGTGTAGCTTGGCATGTAGGCATGCCTCCAGCATTTATCCTCATGTGGGGTACCCTGTAGGTAAGTTATCATCTGAATATAGTAAGCCTAATGGGCTATTTTTGGTGCAAAGTAAGTGGGAAAGCTTTGGCTTGTACAGGATCACTGCATCACAGGCTTTCACATACTTCCAGTTGTGTAGCTTTCTTATTGGAGACCATGTGGAAGCTGGGTTGGGGAACTTTGGGATCAGCCTTTCTGTAAGGGGGTGCATAGCATTGATAAATAAGTGCAGCTCTGTAGAAGTCATTTCATAGTAGCCACAGAAGTTATATTTAGAACTTGTTTATATCTGATTGGTGTCAGAGTAAAGCTACTGTTACAAACTGATTATTTATAAACACTCGGTGAATGCAAGCTTCCTGTAGAGGGGCAGCCTGGAACTTTGTTATGGAAAAAACAGCCGGTATGGGGAAAAAGGTTTTTAGGAAAAAAAAAAAATCAGTTGTAGTGTGTTCTTGATGGCTGCTTTCTTTTGCCAGCCAATGGCTTAATATAAAAGTGATTTTATGCTTGCTGATGGTAAATATAGCCAGATACCGTAGCTCAGTATCCAGGACTAATCATGGTCTCCAGGTAGCAGAAGATAACGTATGAAACAGTTGCAGAGGTACTGTGCTGACTCCTTCCCTGTACCTCTGTGGCCAATCCTACCCCTCTCTCCCCACAAAAGATAATCTAAAAATGTAATATTTGTGTTCATCTCATTCACTCACAGCTAAATAAGAAATAGTTGTAATGATGCACAGAGGTGCCAATTCTTGAGTCTCTTAACTGATAATAGCCTTTCAGTGTGTGTGGTTTGTTTTCTGGTTTTGTTTGAGGGGCACAGTTTCAGAGAAATCTTAAGTGGCAAATTAAACTTTTGAAATAACATTGAATAGCTTGGTAATCATGCAGCCTATTAAGAAGAGTAAGTGTAGCAACCTTGTCCTTGGTCATTGAACTTTTAGTTGTCGATTATTTGTTTTGTAAATGTAGATGTGAGCTCAGTTTGTAGAATATCGTTTACCACTGTTCAGTAGCTGGGTTTTGGTATGGAATACTAAAGGAAATCTTGCTTGTGAAATCTTCAAGACTTTTCTGGCTTTCCCAGTGCGAAACAGTAGTGTTTTTAAACACAGAAGATGACTCTGTGATGCCAGAAGGGGAGGAAAATGTCACATAATGTGCATCTGTCCATGCATGAAAAGAAGTCTGTCACTGAAGAGATTATGAATATTCCAGTGCCTTTTAGGTGCTCTTGCAGTTTCTCCCAGAAATCATTTTCAGGAAGTGGCAAAATGGCCTTTGTACTGAGTGATACTGCCTGGAGAGCAAGTTTAATCTCTCTGGACTAACAGCTGCTTTTCTACAAACCAGTGACTTAGAAGTTAATGTTTAAATATTTAAATGGATTTGGCTTATTGCTGTTTGAGTAGAGCAGCGTGTGCTTAACCCTGAGACAGTTCCCTGGGAAGCAAGAAAAAGTTAATCAGTAGTGTGGTGATCTGGTAAATTCAAGGATTATGATTTAAGATTAATCCTGAACAAGAGTATCCTAAAGGAGAACTATTGATCCAATTTCCCTGTTTACCTGAGGGGAAGGGAAGTTTTACAGATGCTATCAAAACTTTTTAGGTTAAATAGGAGCATGCATTTGTGGGTCAAAGTCCAGCATAAGTAAGCTGGTGTGGACTCTGATAAAAGTAATCCTAAAAGGTACCGATCTGCGTGAAGGAATTTGAAACTTGTTGAAAACTGGGTAACTTGTTAAATTTGGGTAACTTTCTTTTTAGTTTGATTTGGGTTGGAATACAAGGGTTAAGTAAAGGTTTCATGAGTCTAATGCTCAAACGTAATTTGGGAGTCTCAGTACTTATGACTTGAAGTGGAAAAAATTAAAGAAGAGAGCCAAGGGCAATCACACTGGCGTTCTTAAGGTGTCTAGAGCTCTTTACCTTAATTCAGAGGACTGTACTGCCTGTGTCTGGAAGAGGAGCAAGAGCTTTGACCTTGGGACTGCATCTCTAATCTGGTTTTATTCTGACCTGAAGTTTACCAAGAACTCCACTAAAAGCATCCCTCTTGGGGTAGCGCTTCTGCCTCTTGGGCCAGATGATGCAGACACAGGTTCTCTGCCAAGTACCCAAGTATTTTCAGTTAGTGGCCAAGTCTCAGCCATGCTGAGTTGGTGACTGGCTGTCCTCTGGAGTTGAGGGAATGAAGCAGTGTATGAGGTGTGATGAGATAAACTTGGCTGGGCAAGGAGAGCCTCATCTTTATTTGTTGTACAAATCTCATGTTCAAATTAAACAACGATGTGAATTTTTCAACATGTATAGATGTGGAGCCTCACACTTAAGAACTCTCTAATGAAAATCATTATAAATCCCATAACTTCCAGCCTATGAAATAAATATTTGAGGTTGCGACAATTTCTCTAGACAAACTAGTTTTCGGCTTAACTCTGGTCAAGTTGTGTGGTATTAGTATTACAGCATGGGAGTGAAATCCTGTGGGTCAGTGTTACAGTTGACTGCTTGAGCTTGTGTTTGCATATCCTGTAGGAGAAAAAAGGGACGACACTGCAAATGGCCAGCACAGAATTAATACATCACATATTAGCATGTGATTTATGTGGCCTAAACGGGGTGGTGCTCAAGTAAATGATTATGAAATCTGCACAGTGCCAAAAAGCATGCTCCTGTCACCTGCCTGAGTGCTGCAGCTCAAACTAAAATGAACAAGTTTTTCTTTTCTATCATCTGTGTCGATAGTTGGAGAGAAAATGTAATGATAATTTAATATATTTGGGAATTTCAATATAAATGAAATAAATTTCTACATAAATAGCTGTTTCACTTGCCATCCCAGACATGCTTTTGGCTGACCAGCCTCTTCATGTCATCATCTGGTGGTGCGGAGGAAAAGAGTCAGACTAAAAACATCAGAGTTTACATCTGAGTGCTTTACAGATGGATAATAAAATGCTGAACTGTTTCATCCAAGAAATAACACACTGCCTCAGCTGGGAAGCTTTTAGCAGGAGCTCTGCTATACCCGCCTTTTACAGTGAAATTTTAAAATCTCACTTCTGAAGAGGGAGGCTCTTTTCTAATCTTAGCCTGTTAAGTTGGATGAGGTAGAGCAGTGTATTCAGGCTCCACTCTGAGAATCTTCCAGCTATACCTGCCTGGTGCTCTTGTGTATATACATGTTGACCTCCTCCAGCAGCACTTTTCAGCACCCTTAGTCAAGGGAAGACTGTAGCAGTCAGAGTGGTAGGGAAACAGTTCCAGGAGTCTGTCCAACAAAGCACACAGGTTTAATTGGCTAAGAAAATATGAATGGATGAGTCAAACAGAAGATAAGTTTGAATCTGTGTTGTTCTGAGGGGGAGAGGAGGAGAGTGGTTGGTGATGGCTTTTTTGCAGGGAGGTGGTTGGGCTTTGTTTAGATAGAGTGAAAGCATGTTAATCTCCATGAGTGAGATTGTGTTCAGCAGAGTGGGGAGTAATACAGCAGAGAGATCAGCCCATATCTCAGTGTAGACTGACCTTAAAAGCAGCTTTTTAGAACTCCTCAAGGTCATGACCAGGCTGTAAACAAGTTCAAGTGGTGACCCAGGAGGGTCAGGCAATGGGGAGGTGATGGCAGGCTTGGCTTGTCAGGGGAGGGGTGGTCATGATGTATAAGCTTCAGCTGGTGATGTGTTTATTGTGGGGTAGTGGTAGCACATGGTTAGATGGCTACGTTTAATGTATCCTGCTCTGTCCTGTGTGCCAGCTGGGCAGCAGTGGGGCTTACCACCCAGTGAAACTCTGAATGGAGAATGCCTGTAGTGCTGAGGGAGGGCTTTCTCAAACTGAGTATCTCATGAGGTAATGGATATATACCCATTGCTTTAGTTCCTTCTGATTTCTGTGTGGGGTTTTTTGCTCTGAGAGATGATTCTAGTAGACAGCTATTCCTATTCTGCAGGTGCTCAGCTCTCTGCTTTTCTATTAAGTTTCTGGTACAGCCTGTTTTTCTGATGGTGAACACAATGAACTGTGAGCTGGTATTTGGGGCATTGAGATGGGATCTCCATGACAAGCTGTGTAGCGCCAGTCTTTGCTCTTCCAGTGTTGTCATCTTCCTCTGGTAACTCAGCAGAGCTATAGCATGCTCTTTATCAAATGCAGTTTAGATCCTATTGCCATCCAGGTAACTTTTGCAAGGTGCTTTCAAGAACAGAAATAGATTTGGATTTGTCAAATCAGTTCATTTGACACCTCAAAACATTCGGTGCTACAGAACTCACTGGTAAAGGTTGTCACCTAGAAACATGGGGTAGAGTTGTTTCCTGTTCTGAGGGTAAGCATTTAATTAATTTAATCTGTTGCTAAAGGATGTCTTGGTAGTGCATGAGTTTTCATGTATTTGTGTGTAGGAAAAAGAGCTGATATTCTGTGCCACCTTTTAAGGACTGGGCATTATCAGTTCTCATTTATAATCAAAGATAATTGCATAATTTCTTCTGAAACTTACATATCACCAACAAGATGCACGCGTGCGTTGATCTTAAAATTCCTAACTTCTTTTTTCAGAACTATTAGAGGTTGAGTTTGTTTTTTTTTGTGGCCTTTTAAGAGACTTCAAGTTGGTTTCCTCTCTTACAGCTTGAAAACCCAGTTGTTGACCTGCATAAATTCAATGAATGGAGAAAGTTCTAGTTTTGTTCAGAAATACAAGTTATTTTGAAATGTTTAACTCTTCAGCTTTGTGTACCCAAAGCCACTGGTTTGTGTTTAAAGTGTTGTCAGTGAGCATCTGCCACTTGAATGGTTTAATTTGAATGATGATGTTACAGCAGAGTTTCATATAGCTGTCATAATTTCACATTTAAATTGACTTTGTTGAGGTGTATTTGTTTATTGCAATTCTTTTATATCCTGAGGAAAGAAATACTTTCAGAGGGTGAAAAAACGTTAACACTGTTTTACGTATTTTCGCTTTTTATTTCTTCTACTTTTCCTTCAATGCTGAATTAAGAAGGTTGCAGTAAATAGGTGTAACAGCAAATTATACACTTCTAGGGTAAATCTAAGGTGTGGTTAAACTGAGTAAAGAGTCTCCAGTTCAGCTTTTTGGAAGCACCATATCTATCTTTCCTTGCCAACAGCAAACAGGAGTAAGAAACTGCGGTTTATGTCGCTTAAAAAGGTGAGGGAGAACTGTTAGTTCTGTAGGGCAAAAGTGAGTAATTGTTTGATGTGTTGCAATATGGCTGTTCTGAACAACTGTTCTTTCCCCAGGCTATCTGGAGGTAGGCTAAGATTATATTTGTGCAAGCCACTCTGCAGACTTTTTAATGTAAGATTGTCTTGTAAAGTAGCTGCTTGTTGTAATTTGTGGTGCACAGGGGAAGGATGGCAACAGAGGGGGGAAAACACGTGCGTGCCCATGTGCGTTATGAAAACAACAGTTTGTGTTTTTGAAGTCTTCAGAATCCCTCAGTAACAGAAAGAGGAGTTTGGCAAGTCCATCCTCCTCTTGCGCCAGGCCAGGTAAACTAATTGTTTGCTTTGCTGAACAGAGCTCTTGTTCCTCGCTGTAAATGAGTTCTGAAGCAGTGCGGACAAATAGCTCTTTGCAAGTATCATCCATCACATCTGTGAAGTCCTTGTCAAACCTGCTCTTGGGACGTGTTCCTAGCACGCAGAGAGCTTTGAATTTGGTGCTGGCAGAGTTGAGGGAAAATTCTTGAGCCGGAGCCTTTTATTGCTGCGTGGCTGAACTGATCTTTGAAAGATGAAATCTTGTGAGAGGACTCTGTACAGTCTGGTTTATATGTTTGATTTTGTGGTGGGTTTTTTTTCCTCCCCTTAATCTTGCTGATTGCTTGTCCTCTGATGTATGCCACTGAGTGCTTTTGATGACCAATCTAGTTTCCCCTCAACTCATCCCTTAAAAGGATGCTTTCACTATTGTAGGTAGTTTGTGGTGTGTCTTTCTTTCCCCCCATGCCCTAGTGTGAGATGCTACTGTATTCCAAATAACTTTCCAAATGTATTACTTGAAGTTGTTCTGTATTCCAGAATACAGAATATTCTGTATAGAAGTATGTATGTATAGAAGTATGTATTCTGTATAGAAGTATGCTCTTATATGGGGCTCTTACAGTTTATTCTCTGCTACTTAGAGGATAATGAGATTACTTCTATTTTTGAAGCTGTTTGCTTAAATGTAGTCCAAAATAAACATTTTAGTTGCAAAAATTACATAGAAGCTGGTAATCTTTGTGATGGAGGTTTGTTGACTTCTATCAAACACTGCATACTGTCATTGATTTAATGTTCCCTGGTGTTCCAAATTTAACAGCTAAAACAGAAGCATTAGTGGCTTCCACAATTAATGCTAAAAACATGCCAGGCTGGGAGAGAAATGCCAGAAAAAAGCCCTGAAAGTAGTTTCCATATGTTGCTGACGCATTATTTCCTGGAAGGCTTGTTAATGTGTTGGCAAAACTAGTATATGTATGCCATTTTCTATTAAAGTTTGGGAAGAACAATCAAGTAGCAGTTCTTAAAATGGAGAGTTGGGATGATAAAAGGCCTCTACTTAGTGGGCTTTTTGGTATTCTCAGTATTTGAGGTGATCTTTCATCACTGATCTTTGCATGCCAAGGCATTGCTTTTTTTGTCTGCTCCCAATTTTAGCTACTCTACTAAAACAGGAGCTACCAGTATTTGATTTCTGAATAGAAGGAAAGATCAATCAAACTTTTAAGTGTGGAAAAGGAAATCTCATGTGTTTCCTCTTATGGGAAGAGAGAACACCTATAACTAGGAAGGGAAAAAGTAGGAAGATAGTGTAATATTGCAGAATGTATTTAAACCAACAGAGTTACTGACTTGAATGTACTATTAAATGATAATAAATACTGTCTTAATAGAGCTGAACTTGTAGGCAGGACTGACTAACCTACAAACAAGCATCCAGCACTCAAGGATAGAGCTCAACAACAGGGACAAGCAAATTGGTGACTGTCTAAAAACTGCAGTTAAGGTAATAGCAGGCTACCTCCCTCTTGCTACCACCTCCCTTAGTCATTCTGGGTTTGGGTCAAGCAAACAGGTACCCACGGTGTCACCTTAGCTTTTAGCCCTACTGTGACTTTTACCTTTCTTCCTGATGCAGATATGCAGGGGGAGAGGCTGGATGCAGGAGTCACACCTGTGTGTGTGTGTCTGTGTTAGGTAAGAGTAGTAATTACTGCAAAATCAATCCCAGAAGTCAGTCTGAAGGGTTGTAGTGCATTGGGAATAACCTAAGAAATAGTATCATAAATTTAAGTTATCTTACAACCTTTTAAGAGTAGTATCTGTTTTCAGTGCCCCCCATTCCAGCACTGAAATTTCAGTGGAGGAAGGGAGGAAATAGTTTTAGCTTCATGCCTGTATTTCTATACTTCATGTCTTCACCTGTGGCTTTCTGTTCTTTCTGTTACTATAGACTGGGACTGGTAACAGCGCTTTTCCAAAAAGCTTAAGATTTTTCTTAGTAAACTATCCTTATCTTGTTGCCATTGAGAGGTGAAGAGTGTAAGGAAGCATGTGAGGAGTAGTGTCTAATACACTTAAGCAGTGAAGAGTGGAAACTGTGGCCTGCACAGGTGTCCTGCACAGCCAGACAGGGTTAGCCTTAGCACAGCAAGCTAACATCTACAACCAGGTCTGGAAAAGTGACTTAAGCTGAATCTGGTGAAATGTTTAACAAGATGGGAACAGTGAAGCTGCTGCGGGCTCTGACCTACACCTGTGTCTATGTGTGAACATGTATAGATACACTTTTCAACCTGAACCCATTGTCAGAGCTAACATGCTGCTTTTCATTGCTCCCCAAAACTGATCCTTTCCACAGCAGATGCAGTGAAGGGGTGTAGGCTGTGGAGACGGCAATGGGGACTGCTCACTTCATTTTCCCTACTATGATCTGAGGAAGCATAGGATCTGAAGTGATCATGTAGTGCCGATTGCTGCTCAGGAATGGGCTTTCATCTGTGGGAAAGGAGGAGCAGTTGTATGATCCTAGAACATCTTATCCTGTTCCTGGTCACCCTACCTTAGATGAAGCTGTCTGTGACAACTCATTCAGGTGCTTGAAAAGCAAATGTACTCACCTGTGTCTTGCAACTGAGGCTTTCTGACTTCCAGATAGAGGGAAAAAGTTCTTTATTGTAAGAGTGGAATGTACTGGAGGCACTGGAATGGACTGCCCAGGGAATCTGTGAATGCTCCATCCCTGGCAGTGTTCAAGGCCAGGCTGGACAGAGCCTTGGGTGACATGGTTTTAGAGTGAGGTGTCCCTGCCCATGGCAGGGGGAGTGGAACTTGATGATCTTAAGGTCCTGTCCAGCCCTAACTATTCTATGATTCACTGCTTTACCAGTGAGGCTTTAGTTGGAGAAAGTGGATGGCTTGTATTTGCATCAATACAGTGGCTGAGGTTTGTTCTGTGTAGGAAATTGCTGTTGCCATTTAAGCACTTAACCAGTATCGTAAAGCCTGCAGGCACCTTCTGTTGGGAGAAGTAGCTAGTGACTGGTATTTCTCTGTATACATTCTTTCTAAATAAGCATGACAGTACTGACATCTTGTTTCTTTCTGAATATGGTATGAATTAAGCAGAAAGTGGTCTTGTGACTCTTACTCACCTCTTACTTATTTTTTTCCCTAGTCAGTAATCTTAAACTCACCTCTACCATTCTGCTCTGGGAAGGGGACTTTTATTCAAGCACCCTTTTTCAGGAGGGATCTCAAGTTTTCCTTCCTGCCTTGAGTAGAATTTTGGTTTTTTTCAGGCATCTGTAGCTTTCTAAAGGAGTATGTCAAGTTTTGAGGGTTTATTCTTGCTGTGGGGAAAATATGGCAGGCTTCAAGTAAGGAGATTCTGATTTCAGAGTCTCCTCCCTATCCTGATGATGATGTAGTCCCGGCAGTTGTTGCTGTTCAAGTGAGTGCACAGCTCTGATTGCTGCAGTTGCATCTCTTTAGCTGTTAAAAGCTGCTGAGGTGGTTCCTCTTGTGCTAGAGGAGCTGTCAGCTTTCCTGGACCTCAGCTGGCCCTGTGCGTCTTGGCAGAGAGGGATGGCACGACAGGGCTGTCAAACTCTAGTGGCTCATGAAATGTGAGATACGTGAAACTTGGCAGGCTCCGTTTGAGAGGTCTGGTGGTGAGACCACAGGAATGTTCTCTAACTTGGTATTCGATTTCCCCTTCCATACTGCGTATTTTGAATGTATTGACCTTGTGGGTACGTGCAGGATGAATCTGTCCAGGCCATGGGGTGAATTTATGCAAATAGAGTCCTGCTCAGTGAGGTGTTGATGCTAATGGTTGCTGGTGCATGGATTTCAGTTAGCACTGCCTGACTTTGACTTTGTTATTGCATTGTTTGATTCAGAATAGAAGCAATTTTCCTGTGGTTGATTTGGGATCTGAATTATTCACTGATCTGGCTGTTGATTTGCATGCGTATTTCACATTTAATCCTTAACCTAATAGGGACCTTAGTAAATATATTTTATGTTACTTACATAACTATAAAATGCTAGTTCTTTACTAGAACTGGTATTTTCTCCTTGTGGGATATGTGAGTTAGACTTAAAGAAAAAAGTAGAGATAGGCATCTGATTCCTAAAGTTTTCTTTACAGTAAGCTTCAATGTGTTACTGTACTAAATCTGTGGCTATGATAAGTCTTGTGGTTGTTTTGTCAAATATCTTTTAAAACATTTTTCCATTGTGTGGTTGTATGAGCAAACATACGGGTACCTGACATATAAATAAACCTGAATACTGCAGTTTATTCCTTTTTATTTCTGCATGTGGAAGCTAATGCTGAGCAGGCTTGTTGAAGTAAGCATAATGAGGATAGTGCTGCATCTTCTATCCACTCCATTCTGTGCAAAGTAGCTGAAACATGCTTTAGTGTGGTAGGATGGAGATGTAAAAACAGGCTACTAAGCTGATGTACCAGCGTTAGAGCTGATCAGAAGGCACTGATGACTGCAGTGGTTTCTTGTGTTAGTAAAGATTACTCTGCTTAAACCAGAGTATGCTCTCCAGCTTGTTGTGTGAATACCACTTTATTCTCAAGGTTTAAGTTCTTTCAGTGGAGTCTCGGGGAGCCCAAGTAGATTTGAATCTCTCAAATGTATTGGAGATAAAAACTATTCTCGTGTAGTATCCCAGACGCTGCTTCTCTAATATAGCATGTGCTTGGCTTGGGTTTGGTTTGTAGTGCCACCCGGTATGTGAAATCACAGCCTCCTTGTAGCACATGGAATTAATGGTTTGTATGCCTACAATAATTTTTAGGACTGGGTGTAGTTTGTCTATAGCACTTAAATTTGTTAGTTGCCAACATTTGAATAGGAATAATCAGAACCCTGAAATCCTCAATCCTAGTGTACCAACTTGGAATTCAGGGACACAGTGGGGAGAAACACAAACCAGATTTGTTTCAACTAAGACAGAGGTGGGCAGTAAACTGCTAAGACTCAAAACTGTTTGACAGTGCCCTTCAGGAGCAGTTGTTTTTGCTTCCCCCTTGGGTAGGGAGAGGAAGACTGTGAAACAATTAAGGTAACGATTCAGGAGACTTTAGTACATTTTAATATTATGAAAATGGTTACTTCTGCTGCCTTTCACATCTGCTGTTCTCTTTAATACAGTGACTCGTGAAGAAAATGGTTAAAGGACTCAGTCTTAACAGCTTTCATTGATGTGGGAGGCTTGATTGTCTGACATACAGCTTGGTTTTTAGACTGATATGCATGCCCCAGAAGCTGATGACCTGCCATGTGCTCATTTGAGAATATGCTTTTTGATCTTCTATGTTTAAAGCAAACAAACAAAGCCCAAACAAACAAAAAAAGAAAAAACAAAACCAAAAAACCAAAACCAACCCAAAACAAACAAAAACCCAAAAAGGAATCTGGCTGAGGTCTCATTTTTTTCCTTAAGACCTTCTCTTTGGTCACAAATGAAGTACCCAAGCCACCGGTTAGTCTGTGATGTGGAAGAGCAGAACTAAATTGAGCTTTTTGTACTTGTAGGCAAATTGAACCTTGGCCCCCTGCATGGCAGGTGTCTCAGTTGATGGGACCATCCCTCTTTCTGACTTTTGGCATATACCTAGTTTTGACTAGAAACTTCTTCATAGGTGCAAGAAATCCATCCCAGGGAAATGCATTACATCCGGTGTATGTATAGGTCTATTTTGTGGACTGCTGTTCCTCTGTTTTTTTTCAGAAAACTTCCAAATAATTTTAGGTCTAACCACCAAATACTACTTTGCCACCCTGAATGCTTAACTGTACATGGACTTCCCAGAGTACTGAAGAAACTGGTTTCCAGGTACCCCAGTCCCTTCCACCCCTGCTTCTTGTGAATTTCCTTTGGAGAAAGCTCGTAATGCAGCACTAATTGCTGGCAGTTGACGTTTGAGAGCAAATGACTTGTGAAAGCACCTCTGGTATGTTTAACTTGGCTCGGAGAACACAGAACCCCAGTGGTGTATTTGAAGGGAAAACATCACAGTAGGAACAGTTTCCTCTTCCAAGAACATCCTGCAATACCTGATGGGGGAGGGAGAGAGCATTTTAACTAATAAATACTCTCTAAAATTAGAGAAATGGAAACAAGAGGTCTGGGTATGGAGATGTCTTGTGGATTCTTCCTGGATGGTTTGCTCAGCTCCATTTTTTTTTTTCCTCGGCGTTCAGGAGTTAGGGCTATGTGTTTTCCTAGCAAGGAAAGCTTTGTGACTTTTCCCCCTATTTATTTTCTCAGATTACTCAGCAGTGGGTGTGTGTCTGTGGTTTGGGGTTTTTCTGTTTTGTTGGTTGGTTTTTTTTTTCCTCCTCACCCTGCCTAGGCAACCCTCTCAGTTCAGGCTGCTCCAGCATTCTGGGATTTCATTTACCAGGGAACTTGTATCAACAAACCTGTACCAATCAAACATGACCTGATTGAGCAGGACATGAGGATCCTTGCTTGTGCACCCTGAACTGGTGGGTTTCTAGATACAAATCTAGAAACAGCAGCGTTGTTAAAGTGCTTCGGTGAACTTGATGATGGTAGATGAAATTTGTCATGTAAAGTTAAACTTACTGATACTGCTTTGATAAGAAAGCTGGTCACCCTTAACAGGGCAGTAAGTACTCTGTTATGCAGGTTCAGTTGACTAGGTGCCTAAGCAATTTATTTTAACAGTTTCCTCCTTATTCCCACAACCACCACCCACCCCCCTTATACTCTGTGCAGCCCAAATACCTTTCCCAGTGTTTTCTTACTTCTTTAAACTGAAACACAGGAGGCAGAGCTGCTTATCCATGTCCCAAATTAACATCAACTGTATGAAGTTATCCAAGTACTCTTATTTGTGTTAGCATGTGTAGGAGTTTTCCACCCGTGTTGCAGAGTGGTGAAATATTTGTGGTATAAAATGCTAGTGTTTCTGACTCGCTGCTGATACAGATGATAGTTTTGTGACTGTCACTTGACTGCTTGACCCTGCAGTTGCCATATGGTGTTGATAGTTAGCAGAATTAAATAATAGTCTGTTACCAACATAAATCCAGAAATAATACTCTCTCTGTTGCACTCTTCATGATGGATGTGTTGTGTCCTTGGAGGAGCAGCCCGGAGAGCCCAGCTTTGGAGGAGCTTGTGCTGTACATCCTGGTTCACTCTCCAGTTTTGAGCAGGTGAAGCTTTAATTGTAATATAAAGGCATCTTCCAAACTGAATCTTTGTATTCCCTGTCCTTGTGCAGAATCTGTACAAGTTGCAGTATTTGTTTTTTCCACTAACACATTTTTAAACGGTAGTAATGGAAAGCCCCTTTATCTGCATGTTCTCCCAATTATTCTCTGCTGCAGATTTGCATGTCTTAAGTGCGCTTTAACCCAATAAATAGTATTTGATAGGTTGCTGCCCACAAAACTGGGGATCTGGTTGTAGAATGACTGTTTAAAGTGTACTAGATCAGAGCAATGTCCTTTCAGCGTATCATGATGCTGCTGCTACTGTCTGTATGCAGTTCAGGTTTTCCCTCCATTAGACTTACACAACAGGTGAAGTGAAAGCCTAAAGGGTTAAATGTGAATGAGTTGTATTGCAGACTGGGTAGTTTATGCATGGCACCACATCCTAGAGATTCCAGAGAACCAGTGTACAAACAGGTTGTCTGGCCAAGGGGTCACTGCAGTGAAAGTTAATGTGTGATCAGTCCTTGCAGAAGACAGAGCTGACTCTCTCAAAAGCCAGTCATAGGAACAGGAAGGCAGTTTTTGCCTGTTACTCCTGTAGCTCCTGTTGTTGATTATTCAGGGGTTATGATTTAGTTTATTATAAAACCAGGGTGCTGCTTTGTCTCTTTGTAGCACAGAGAAAGTATTTTGCCAGTGTGTGCAATGTCCTCTAGTTGTGTACATCTCTTGTCTTGGGGGGAAGCCGTAGCAGAAGTGGAAACTCAATAGGGAACATCAGGCATAGATGTGGCAATGGGTGTGTAATGCTTCTGTCACTATCTGTGGCACTGATTTTGGTCAGTCCTGACTTGAAATGAAAGCTAATGTTCTCTTACAATGTATAACTAGTTCCAGGGTGTCTGCAATTATCTGGTGATGTATATATGCTTTACTCTTGTGGGAAGCTGTCAGGGCAGCTGAGAGTTGAAATGAGAGAACTTTTTTGAGAGGCATTTGGAGTTAGAACACTTTTCAGCTCTCTGACTGAAGCTTTGGTGTTGAGGCTTAGCTATACTGTAGAGCAAAACATAGGCTGTAATAAGCAGTATTTGGATTTGATGCCTAAGTTTAAGCAACTTGATTCAAGGAAAAATACTAAAATAATGGATTTGCACAGTTGAGTCTTAAGGAATAAATTTATGGTTCCTTGTATTCCCGCGGGGTCTTGGAGGGACTGACAGGGCAATTTCTATGTGGGAGTTTCCAGTCCTGTTGCCCTGCAGATGCAGAACCCTCTGCAGGAGTGCTGCTGTTCAGAGTTCAAGGAGAGCCCCTTCCTCAGAGCCAGGGTGGATCTGTAGGGAGCCAGGCAGCAGCCTGCACATTGGGATTCCTTCCAGATGGCCTGGTGAGATAGGTAACCTTGCCCTGGCAGCCTTTCAAGCAGTGTGTGCCCACCTTCCCATTTTCTCCAGTCCTTCATGGCCCAGGTCCTGGTGGAATTTTGGCTCTCGCAGGGCTGCAGGCAGCCTGTCGGCAGCCATGTCAAGTGGCGTGAGGAGCTCGTGCTTTCCAGGGAGCACCGGCCGCAGCCTGCTACCTAATAGTATTGCATAAATCATGCTGTTTTCTCTGAACAGCTCTGCAAAGCTGTTTCATGGCATCTTTCATGCTCTTGCAGGGGAGTTGGGCTAGATGATCTTTTGAGGTCCCTTCCAACCCTTGGAGTTCTGTGATTCTGGGTCTGTTGCAGAGGTGCTGTGCTGCATTTAGCCCTGCAGGGCTGGTCCATCTTGGGTTTGGAGGCTTGTGTCTTCTGGGACTGAAAGGCAAACAAACAGAACATAGAAATAAACTCTTGTAACAGGACTTATCTCAGTGTGAGAAACAATTTCCTTTGTAGAGAATATAACATTTTGTGAATATAAAAACTATGTGTTGTGTGTTTTCTCCTGAGGCTACAGCGTTTGGAACAGTGGTTGTGAATTGCCCAGTTACTCCAGATGCCAGTTGTGCAACGCTGCAGGTGAAATACTGGTGAAACTTAGGTTTGATAGGATTTAAACTACTCTTCAGCAATACTTACCGAAAATCCTCAACAACCACTGCACCTTTAGGACTTTTAATTGTTGGACTGGAGTTGTATTCTACCAAAATATTGTGTCATGTAAATGATTTATTCCAGTTCTACTATATTTTGTTCAGTGTATATAATTGGTAGTCTTTAATAGTAAAGAAAAAATAAATTGTAGTAATAGCTGTTCTTTAATTGGTAAGTCCAGCATTCTCAGAATTAAAATCCTCTGTGATGTTGTTGCTGTGCAGAAGGGCAGTCCTAACTCAGTGGTAGAATTCCTTGTACAGTAAGTGGAAACTGTTCTTGGCTGGCTGTAGTCTTTTCTGAATGAACGCCCATTTGTGCACAGCAAGCATCTTTGGGTCCACTGCGAGCTGATTAAACTTCTGATCTGGTTAACATGGAAATCCTAAGCATCTTGATTAATTCCTCAGTTTGTACTGCAAAAGGATATCATGGACGAGAACTGCTTTTTCAGTTGTTGGAGACCCTGTTGATCTGCTTTTTCAGATGAATTAGGTTATAGATCTGTTACACAGAATAATCAGCTAGAGATAAGTAATGCTGCTGTACTTACTGCATCTTGCCTCACTGCAGGTTATATTGAGAGTATTCCAAATGCTCTGTAAACTAGTTCATGTTATATGTTGGTGTTAAATATAGCCAGTTGCTGAACAGTTTTAGGTGGAGACCTGAAAGGACACAGGAGCAGGTGATTCTTTATGTGGCCTTAACTATCTGATTACATCGATGCAGTCACTGCACTAGCCAGAATACTGATAATGTCAGCTACATGTTGTGTAGCACTCACGCTGGGGCTGGGGGTATAGATGCTTCATAAAATAGTTCAGGAACACAGAAAGTCTTGAGTCAGCACATAATCTTAAGTAGTCTCACTGTATGCTGCCTGGCACATTGCGGTGTATATGCTTGGCATTAAAACTTGATTGTAAAGGCAAATATTTAATGCAGGAGTTATTTCAGTGGTAATGGTTAAAGCCTCTCTGCTCTGACTTGCCAAACGAATGATTATGTTGCTGCTCATTGTTAGGAAACAAGAACTATTTTATTTTCTTCCCTCCTTCCCCCCCTCCCCCTTACAACTGGTATTTTAGCCACCACCTTGCAGCATGGTGCTGCTTCTGCAGAGTATTTCTGCCATTTTTTGTGCTTTCTGTACTTGTCGGTCAAGAGGTGATTAGCAGCAAAGTTTTCACTTAAGTGTCTGTAGACCTAATACTCGGAGGCCATATTTTGAAACAAAAACTAAACCAAAAAAACCCCAGGACAAAACCACCAAAACACCAGCAGCAGCACCCATCTTTCTTGAGAATCCAAGGTGTAATGACTGTTCTGTGCTGCTTCCCTGTGTACTTGCTTCTCTACTAGATTTGACTTCAGCTAGAATGAGAAGCAAGTGAAGAATATAGGGCAATTTAAAAGGATTGACAGCGAGGAGAAACACATAATGGAGAGTAGAAAGGTTGCTGAGAGGACTGACAAGTTATTGCTGGAGAGGTCAGCCCAACTTCTACTTTGAATGTTTGAAGCTTGTTCAAAGAAGAATGGGCAAGCAAAGGTGCTGATGGCTGAAATTTCCTTAAAGAATGAGAAATGACAGTAAAGAATGTACAGTGAGAGACCTCAGGAAAGCTGGTAAATATCTGAAGACTGTCTTGAAATTTGAGGGTATTCTTAAAGAGCAGAAACCTTTTTTGCTCAGCTTTAAAGTTTCACTTATTAGGTGTATGTGGGTGGCTGGGCAGACCTAGCACACAATTCACAAAGCATTTTTGTTCTTTGTAATCTATTACCACCATTCTTCCTACACATATAATATTTCAATCTTAGAGGGAAAATTTGTGTTGGTAATCTTGGTTCACTGTTTCCTAACTTGAAGATACCAAAATGAATAAATGTACCCTTTGAATGGTAGTAATGGAGAAAATCAGTTGAACTGAATCCCAGGAAATGGAGAAAGTGAACAATATTTGTAACCCCATCTAGTCAAAGAACTCGAACACTGATTAGGCTTGTTGAACATAGGCCTCTGACAATCTCAGTCTTGTTTATGCTTAGCTATTCAATCTTCCTAAAAGGGCTTTAATCTCGACCTTCCAAGCAAGTGCCATAATGAATGTGCTGTTTGTTTTGTTGGGATTTTTTATTTATTTTTAAGGTCCAGCTCCTTACTTTCATTTTGACCTGAAGGTTTATCCTTCTTTGTACAAGAACACAGGCTTCTGCTAAACAAGCTAGTTGTGATAAAATAGCTAAACCCCTGTCCCCCAAAACCCAACCAACCAAATGAAAAACAGCCCCAAAGCATCTTCCTGAAAAGTTGATGATTAACCAGGAAGTAATAGCTGAATGTCATTCATACTGGTTCCTAAAGAGTGACAGGTTGAATATTGATTGAATATTGCCCATGGAAAACCATGGGCAGCTGTTGTTTATGCTGGCAATGGATAAAGGAAAGATAACTAAATGTATAACTGACCATGTGTGCAGCTGTGTGCTGCACCATACTTTGAAACCCCCGTGAGTGGTCTGTGCCACTTTCAGCAGTGAATGCGGTCTTAATGCAGCTACAAATGAGAGCCTAATTAAGTTGTAAGAGAGTTTAGGTATTAGGAAAGCTTTCTTCACCAGAAGAGTGATCAGGTATTAGAACAGGCTGCCCAGGGAAGTGGTGGAATCGCTGTCCTTGGAAGTGCTCAAAAACTGTGTAGATGAGGCCCGTAGTGACAGGGTTTAGTGGTGGCATTGGCAGTGCTGGGTCGAAGGCTGGATATGATGATCTTAAAGGTCTTTTTCAACATAGATGATTCTGTGATTCTATGCTGGAATATCCAAGTGAAGTGTGAGGCTTGTTGGTATTCTCGTCTGCGTATTCAAATAGGTGGTTTTGCTTTTGTTTGATCATGCATTTAATCAAAAATAGTAAAGTATATGTGTTTACTTGCCCTGTCTTAGTAGCTGTCATTTCTCACTGGCTTGTGTGGACCTATCTTTATTACTTCCCTGAGTTTCATCTTGTCAGTTGCTGTAAAAGAGAGTAGAGGAAAGGCATGTGCCTTTGCAGAACTTCCTGGTTTAGGGTGTTGCACCTCAATATCCCAGAAATATTAGATGCCATTTCTAGCCACTGTTTTCAAGTATCTTTATTATCCACGTAAAAGATGGACTTAACTAACTTGTAAGAAAAGTCCCTGGACCAGTCTTCCATTTCTGAATACAGAGTTCTGCTGGAACTTAGCTTACAATAAAAATCTGAAGTAGGCAATTATTAAAGGAAGAAAAATTGTGTTGCCAAGACACTGTATAAATCCATTGTAATATCTGAGTGTATTATGTGCTTATAAATAAGTCTGAGCTTGGAGATGGAGACAACAGCCTAACATACTTAAAGATGAGGATGGCCAGAGTTTATGAACAATTAAGTAGGTAAGGAATCTTCATCTTAGGAAAGCAGCGACTATGGGCAAGGAAAAGAAGGTTCCAAAAGTAGCTGCAGCTTTCCACTGAACCGATGCTCTGAGGACTGCAATGATGGAGGCCATGGAGTCTGGGGAAAGTGCTAGCATTGCTCTCTCTAAACAACCATTTAGTCACTAGTAGGAGCAAACTACTAGAGTAGAAGCACCTGTTAGCATCAGCAGTTGTGTGCTTTGGGGTAGTCTGATAGTATTGTATCATGGTTTGAACTTATGGGGAGTCAGCACCTCTTGTGCAACTTTAGGATGTCTGATTTCTGCAGCTGTATGCTCAACAGCCTTTCTACTTTTTCCATACCTGAGTGCCAAGATTTAAAATTCATGCTCCTTGGTTACTATCACTTATATGTTATCCTGGTGCTTAAGTCTTGAAGCAGGCTGGCAAATAGCAAGTAGGAGGCAAGACCTGATGGTCCATGCCAGTGAAAGTGATACTGCTCCTTCAGTCAAATGTGCCTGTGTGATTGCTTGCAGACATAACTTGCATATAATTTCTGCTTACCATAGCAAGTGTCTCACATTGATCCTGTTTTTTAAAATGTGTGGTGAGTAAAGCACACAGATGTCACTTAGCTACCCTATGGTGCTAGGGGTTTTTGTTATAAACACAGCACCTTCACAGTGCCAGCAGCAATGACACTGTGTGTTCTTAAGCAAGCAATGCCATTAGCATATGAGTGCTTCTAGGAGTATGTTGTAATTGTCAAGCTATAAATATCTGGGTGATGTTTATTTTAGCAGCTTAGCTTGTCCTCCCTTCTAATAGCTTGAATTATGCTTGGCAACAGACTAGTTCACATCAGGATGTGGCATTACTGAGGCTGTACGGTGAGCTCTGGAACTGTGATCCTGTGCAAATGCAGTGTCACCTGAAGTCACGTGTTTTCCCAGTCCTTCCTGATGGAACCATGTGTGAGCAGCACTGGACAGAGCGTGCTGTGAGGGATGCCTTGTCATGGCAGACTCCCTCTTTCCTGGATGCTGCCATCTCTGCCTTCAGGTGTATGTGCTGAAAAGGTCAGACTTATGTGACTGTGTCATGTTCCAGAACATGGTCAGGTAAACTGGTTGTAGTGTAATGCACATTGTTAGACATATGAAATGCCTTAAATGATTTCTGACTTCAGTGACTGTGCTAATCCTGACTATGCAATACTGTTTTCTGCTGAAATACGGGTGCTGATAATGCATTTTGTCTGGTATCAAAGCATGTTCAGTTGGTTAGAGCTCTTTTAGACTGCCTTCCTGCAAGTCTGGGCACACCCTCTCCTTTCAGATTTATTCTCTATCCACCCTCTTTTATAGAGGCTGCACAAACATAGCTGATGGGTTTGAGTAAACGGCTTCTGGTGGTGTAGGTGAAAGAAAAGAGTGGGGTACCAGGAAAAGCGTAAATTATCACTGTCTACATTGTGTCATGAACACAAACTGACTTGCATTCTTGTTGTAACTTGTAAATTTGTAGCTTGGATTACTGATTGTAATTGATCAAACAGGGTTTGATTCCTGTTTGTCCAGTACTGAATGAATCACTGTCCCACCCTTTTACAGCACATCCCTGGGTGCCCCTTGTAGGTTAGTATAAATGACAAAATCTTGCTGTGAGCCCAGTTCTGCTTGTTGCGGTGTATTTCTCCTGGATCTGGGGCTGCTGGCAGCTGATCTCCTTTTAGGAGAATCTGCTTGCCAAGCTCCTGTCTTTTTTTCTTTTCCATGGTATTTTCTGTTACCTCAAGCTCTTGTATCTGTTGAGGAATAGGAAAGTTTAGAGCTCTGGTAATGAAGACTTCTTTTGCAATGTGTAAGCACTTGAAACATGCAACTGAAATTTGGCAAGTTGAGCTTTACGGAAGGCACAAAATAGGTGAATTCTTGCGCTGGACTACAGTTTGTTGTGGAGGCCAGGCATGCATAATGCTTATTGATGCTAAGATGAACTCAGTAGCATTTAGTTTAGAGGATTGCAAGCCATTATTTGCCAGGAACAATGCATTCTTGGGAAGGAGTGTTCTTGAGAAGGGCAACAGTCTTGTGCATCTGCTCCTGACCTCTCCTATGGAGGAGATGCTGGCTGAGGTTAACTTTTCATTCAGCCTCCTATGGCAGATCTTAACTCTAAAGAATTTCTCACCACCAGGAAATGTTCTCACAGGCTTGATGGACATAGTAGTACCTGCAGAGTTACAGAATGTAATTTTTTGAAGGCTAATGTTCATCTAGGTTCTAGATTTCTATACACTATAGTTAATCCTTAGAATGCCTCACCTTTTATGCAGGACTCTAAATGTGAATTTGAAGCTGTTCTTTAGCTGTTTTAGTTGCTTATGAAAGTACTGATTGCTGAAGTGAAAACTTGCTTTAAAAATAACTGAATGACTTGATTATTACTTTATTACTATATGTTCTCTAGTTATATGCAAGTCCAGAGCACTGTGTGAGCAGACTTGCATATATGAATG
>JBCJKH010016476.1:43702-61040 GCA_039877255.1 Loriculus beryllinus
ACTTGCATATATGAATGTGCACATCTGTATATACAACTGTAACACATTCTGTGTTTCTCTACTCAGTCTCAAAATGACTTTTATTTTTCTTGGAATTTTTTCAGTGTTGACTGAGTCAAGGTTTATTTAGCCGTTTTTGTTGGTTTTGTTGAAAATCTTGGCATTATCAGCTATGAATGCTTTAAGCTAACATGTCATTCTTTAAGTTCTTGGCGTCTCAGTCTCGCTAAGTCTTGACATATTGAAGTGCCCTGTTTACTGTAGTGAGAAAGCTCTTGAAAGAGGTAAGACTGCTGGTTGGATCTAAGCTAATGCTGAATCAAAATGCAGTCTTTAACATTTTGTTGCATGACTAAGTGAGCAAGCTGTGTTATGGGCTAGTCTCTGGACAAGTAGGAACCAGTTTGAATGTGTCAGAACAACGGTGAAAGTAAAGTCTGCAAATATCTTTCAGCAGTTGTGATTCTGTGATTGCCTTAAATCAATAGAAAATTATTTAGGCCAGGTTCTTGCCCTGCCTTCAGGGAAGACTTTTCTGGAAGAACTGTTGACTCTGCCTTAAGTTTCCTAATGGAAGTACCTTCATATTTGAGGGTACTGAAATTGTTTGTGCTTTTCTAGAGACTGAATAATAATGGGTAGGCAAAGGATCTAGACCAGCTTTAAGAAACCAGGAGATTTAGGGTAGTAAAGCTGTTTGATCCTGGGGGAAGAGGAGGGTGCTGTCTGATCTTGGTAGTTTGTTGGTTCCTTGTTCCATGATCTTTTTATCCTCAATCTGAGGCAGATATTTGGAGTCCCCTGTGAAGACATGGCTGTGGGCCAGAACCCACTCTGTGTTTTTGGCCCATCGTGACCATGCAAATTCCTGCAGTTCTAGAACTGGCTTAATTTGTGTGCTTCTTTCGTACTCAAAACTGTTCACAGGCGCTGCAGCCCCTCTGGAAGGCTATATACTTTTAACTGATACGAGACAGGATTTATTTTGAATGCTGTGATTCCAGCTGAAGAAAATAAAGGGAAATGTCAGCTTTTTGAAGGATGCATTCTCCCTTTTAGTAACTTACCTTTCACCTTTTAGTGTGCTGGGTTTATTTTTCACTTTCCAAAGTACTTCCTGATAAGAGTTTGCTTTCTTTCCCCTGCTGTGATTTCCAAAATGGTTTATACGGTTTCCGTGAGGATCTGAATTGCTTTGTTAGAGAACAAACCAAGAGTTACTTCTCTAAAGTTCTTCCAAAAGCAGGCACTGATTCCTGTACAAAAATACGGTCAGGGAATTATTCTTCAGTGTGTCTAACAAACACCAAGATAGAAATAATTTGTTTGTGGTTTGTGTTTTGGTTTGGTTTTTTTTCCTTTGATCTTGTAGCATTCTTGACCTGTTTCAGGGTGTTGCAATGACTTTTGTCACCATGGTTGAAAAGGTTGATAGTGCAGATCAAGTATTCTGGTTTTGCCAGCTCTGGATTTTTGGTCTTTAGAGACTCTGATACTCCTCGTGGTTACAGTCAAATCATTTCAGATTTTAGCACACATACTAGTGCGTGTTATTCTGTCCACCCTGTATACTTAATCCTGATGTTCATGTCCTGCTGCTTTCTTTCCTCCAAATTTCAAATATGTCATTATAGCATTATGTTCATGTAAGGGCGTCACACTGGTGTCTGCATTCTAGTTAAAAACCAGTGACTTGTTTGCTCATTATTTTTGATGGCAAGTGTCCTCATTCTTCTGGTTTTTTTTGTTTGCACATGTGTTGAACACCACCACCCATCTGAAGTGATGGATTCAGCTCTCCAGTTTCCCTCTTCTTTGGTTGGGAACCTGATCTCTGTCAATGAGCAACCCTAAAGTGACACTTAATTGCAATTGACCAGAGGGTTCAAAAGTTGCTTGGCAGTTGGGGAAGCAGAAATTGCTTGTGAAAGTTACCATGCACAGACAACATTGTTGTAAAAGCCTAATCTGCTTAAGGAAGTTGGTCAAAATGCCTGCAGTTGATTCAAAACCTAGTAGTTTAAGAATGCTTACTATCTTAAAATCCTGGTTTAGCTAATAGTTTTTAATTTAATTAATTTATTTTTTTAATTCCAGAGTTTTCGAATCCTCTTGGGAAACATGAAAACAGAGGTCTACTTTTTAAATATCTTCCAGGACACTTGACACATTCCAGAGAAAAGCTGCTTTTTTGGGGTGTTTTTTTTTACTGCAAAGTTCAGAAGAATCTGCATTCTCTGGGATTTTAAATAAGTATAAAATGAAAACAGTTTAAAGCTTAGCCTTCAAAATGAATGTTGAAAAGTCAGATGACAAAGCAGAGAATGGCTTGAAGTCTTCCTTACTTATAAGGGATGAAAATGGAAATAACTACGCATGTCACAGAGCTGCACCTTCTTTAAAGAATCGTACTGCAAAGACAGACGATAATTCGGCTGACCAAAATACAGTGACTGAGCATGAAGATGATACCACCGTTCTTGAAAATAACAGTGACTTCAGAAGTATTCTTTTAAAACAGCAGGGTATTGAAGCACTTCATCTGCAGAAGACAGCTGGTAAATACAACTGCACAGGAGCTCTGTTGGGAGGTGAAGATACTGCATGTGACTCTTCCATGACTGAACAGACTTGTGAGTATCCTTTGAACTGTGACTTGAAAGAAGCAACAAGCTTACTGAAAGGTAATGTTGCTGTGGCAAAAACGCAAAGTCAGAGCATCAAACAATTGGTGCCTTACAGTCAGACTGACTCTGAGTGTCTATTACCTCCTCCTAGTTCAGAACCAAACACATGGTCCCTGATAAATGACACTGCATGCTGCCACCTGACCATGTTGGATGTTACTAATGTTATAGGTGAAACTCTAGGAACTGATCAAAATGATGACATGTATCCAAGAGAAACACTAATCTCTTCTGAAGTATGTGTGAGAGAGCAATCTGATAGAACCAGCACGGAAAGAACACCTAATTTCTCTGCAGTAGTGGCTTCAGAAAGCCCAGATGCCTGTTCAGAACCTGAAGTCTATTGTCCTTCCCCTGCAGTTGTCAAGCACTACCTAAATAACACTAATAAGCCTGATAAAGAATCACAAGGAACAAAAGCAGAGTCTGTAAAACTAGCTGCTGGATGTAGAGATCCTTATAGGCAAGATGCATTATCATCATGTATTAATTTTAACGAAGATGACCAAGTCAAATCCTCGCAGGATACGCTTGACCATGGTGAAACTGGGAATTCCAGTGCTAAAATGTGCATGGATAGTCCTGTAAATACTGTGCCCCTTCTCCCACTAAATAAAATGGATGAAGAGCAGTTATCAAAGAAAACCAGTGAACTCTTAACCAGAGAAGAGCATATCTCTGGAAATGCTGTTCTTGGGGGTGCGTGCAACACCTCTTTTGTATCTCACAGTGTACCAGAATTAAAGAGGGCTGTTATACCTGATCTGAAATGTGAAGCAACTTTTGTGGTCTTGAGTCCTATGGCTGAAGAAAGTGATCCATCTCTATGTACTTCAACCCCTAAAGAACTGTCAAAAAATACAACTTTCTGTATTCCAGCCTTGGTGGAACCCAGAGACAAGTCTCCCAAACTGAGACCAAATGAGGCGTTTGTAGGAGGGCATAATAGACAGACTTTGCGTAAGGCTAGTTCGGGTCAAACTGCAGGAAAAACGGTGGGCAGGTCTCCTATTGTGTCAACACTAACCAAAGCAAAGAAATCAGAGATTGTTAGTTTTCCCAGACCTAATTTCAAAAATGTTAAGCCAAAGGTTATGTCTAGACCTTCTCTACAGTCAAGAGACAGTGCAGCCTTTAAACGGTCTCCCCAGTCCCCCCAGCTGTCAGCTGGCTCCTCGCCCTCACTGGTTGCTTCCCCAAAGCGATTGTCCCCCTCTATGAAAGTGCTGAAAAAGAAAGCAGATCTTGCTAAAGATAGTGCAGTGGAACTGCCTGGGAATAAGCCCCACAAGCTACATCTTAACAAACACCTCTTCACTAGCCAAGATGTACATGCCACAACGCATCCCAGAAACGCTTCTCACAAGGCTTCAAAGACACCTCTGTTAAAACAGAATCCGGAAGACACTGGCAAAGCAAACTCTACCCATTCGGTATGTTCCTCTGCCTCTGCTGTACTTCCAGCATGTGTAGAGAACTCTGAAGAAATGCTGAATGATAAAATGGAAAGTTCAGACTTTTTAGTGCAGCCCTGCGCTCAGAACACCTACCTGGATGGAGGTGAAAGTGAGCAAAGCAGCAGCATCGGAATCTTTCTGGAAGCAGCCTTGTTAAAGGATGTGGCCAATGAAACGTTTGACCTGCCCTCTGTTCCTTTGGTAAGCTTTTTTGTTTACGTAATTATGTTTTGCACACTTGATAAAAGGGAATTCTGCATTGCACAGTGCTGAATGGAAATTGGGGAATGGGTTTTGTGTCCTCAGTTGTAGCTGAAGGGTCGATTTCTGAGGTGAAGGCTTTCCCTAATAAAGGAAACAAAGAAATTACGGGTTTACAAACTGGTTGCACTCAAGTGCAACTTAGTGTCTTCCACCTTCATCTTATTCCATGGTATAAACAATTTTTTTGACAAATTCTTTTTAAGACAATACAATTGTTAAAATTTATAGTAAAAAACCGAGTCTTAATTTTATCACACTGGTAAAATTTTTGGTAAAATTGCATAGCAGAACTTGAAGTTTTTTGAAATATGCCTTTTAATATGCACATTCATCAAGGTAGTTCTAGTGGTGCTGTAACTTTAAATAGATGTTAAATTGCTGTTTTCAGTATTCCATTTCAAGCTGTGCTTTAGAACTAAATTACACTTCTTAAATTTGCTTACAGAAATGTTGTGTGTATATTAACAATAATATTAAGTCATATAAAATCTGAAGACCAGCAACTTGGTCAAGCGTTTTATTTTTAACATCTTAATTTAGCTGTCTGCTTGGAATAATTTGGGAGGTTGTTTATTTAAAGGGGAACTGGGACTCATTTGAATAGTTAAGAGTAGCCAGGAAATATTTCTCATGCAGAGGGCATATACCTGGTTGTGGGCAGTCAGCCAGCTGGAAGGTGCAGACTTCCTGGCCGGGAGGTATGCGTGTGCTGGTTGGTGGGGAAATATTTTGGGATGAGTCAGCTGCCTGTCAGAAGAAACGTGCTGCTTCCAAATACTCTTGAAAGAAGCTTAAAAGGAACTGTGGGAAAGAAGAAAAGAGCTTCAGGATCCCGCCGACTGAGATCTGAGGAGGTAGGGACACAGACTTGGAGTCCTGCTGCTGTATGGAGTGCCTCCTGTTGTTTTCTTGTAGATTCAACAGCTTGTATTAAGAGTGAAATGGAGGCATTAGGTGTTACTGGTAAAACAGGTACTGTCTGAGTTTTTGTCAGGCTTTATTGATTTGCAAGAAAAGCTTTAGTAAAGCTCATCGTATGGACGAAGGTACTTCAGGTAAAGCAGAAGCAGCTATCCATATTTGAAACATTACAGAATAAATTAATCATATTATATATTATAATAAATTAACTTGAAAATATAAATGAATGTGAAAGCAAGGATGGTCTATTTTAATGCTAAAGTCATTCAGAGCTTGGATTCTGCTTTACTCCTTCCTTTTTGTGCTGGAAAGAATGCTTTTAATTCACTCTGTTGCAAAGATAGAAACCTTTGTGATACTCATTGTCCTTCTGGTACCTGGAAAAAATCAATAGCCCAAATCCTATAAAATGTGCAGTGGACCAATCAACTGGACTGAACTTAAGAAATATTCTTCTGAAAGTACAGATTAACCTCTGAAAAAGATGATGAGGATTGGAGTCAGAAGTGCAAAGCGCATTCATATAACCGAATTGCTGCATATCAGATTGAGTCACAAAAAAGCATATGAACAGCTGTGTATTTTTATAAGTTTACCAGTACAGGCTTAACTTTAGAGCATGAGTGGTCATGAATTAGTGCCTGTATAAAATGGAACAAGAACTCTGTAGGAATGGTAGAGGAGTACTACATGTAAACAGATTATTTTAAACCTGTCCTGGGTCTGCTCCTGAATTTATTGTGTCGGTGGCATCTGAATGTGAAAGTTTTTAACATGTTTTTGTGTTGTAACATAAGACCTATATTAAGAAACCTATTCTACAGGCTGTGACATTTCAGGTAGTATGGGACAACTATCTTGTCAGTGCAATCACTTGCGTAGTTGCTTGGTAAAGGATTCATCTTGAGATTGGGTGCAGTCATGTAATTGAATGGCTTAATTGGAGTACGGGGAGGAAGAAATTCTGATGTAAAATAGCTTTTGTAACCTCTTGAGTGTGTTTGTCATTAACAGCAATTAGCTTCAAACTAATAGTTTCGTGTTGCTGAAGACCACTCAAGAGATGATACTTGAGGTTCTGAACTACGGGTGTGGACAGTGTGACAGCAGACAGCTAAGCATATCCCCTGCCTGTGTTGTCAGTGTTTCCTTACAGATGCTGGAAAGGAAGATCTTCGGCTTCTTGCAGTGGTGGTGTGTGGGTTTTTTGTTGTTGTGTTTTTTGCTTTTAGGTTTTTGTTTGTTTTTTAAAAACCAGATGCCTTCTGTGAAGGATGGGACAACACCAGGGAAAAGCATACTGAAGAAAGGTCCACTCACACTACAGAGTGCATCAACTCCCAAGGTTAAAATGGTGCCATCTGTGTTGACCTTGAAGAGAGGATGTGAAAATAAAACTATCGGCGTAGTTAAAACCCCTCACAAAGGGGCTATTCAGTCATCAAGCTCTGGTAAGAGAATTTTTTGCTGGAATATTACCACTTAACCAGTTTCTTAAAATTAAGCTATCATACTAAATGCTCTTCTAGAATGCTACAGAGCTGTGTTTTTGGTGCTATTCTGTCTAGATTGCAAATTGCTAACACATGGGATGAAAAAAGGCAGGTGACACCTCATTAGTGTAAAATTAGTGTTTAGGAGGATGAGGTACTAATAAAAGAAACAATATTTAAATATTATTTATAGTTTGGTTATATAACAGAATGCTGCAGAATTAGACCTAGAATTATTTTAAAGATGTAGGTACAAAGCATTTACGATAAGCAACTGTATGCTGTCCCAACGGGAGTGAGCCCTTATTTCAAGATATAACATATTTTGTTCAACCTAATTTCAGTACAGCTCTAGGTCCTCCCCTTTCTATGATTGAACCAAACTATGATTGAAAAAGAGACTACTGCTTGAGTTGCTAATTAAGCTCAAACTGATTATTACCAAAGGTTGGTGGGGGATCCTTACATCTAGTCTGTAGGCCGCTGGTGACTGGAAAATGCATTCTGTAAGTGCATTGTAGCGAGTCAGGAGTGCTCTTCTAGGTTAGTGCCTTTTTTTAATCAAGTGTGGTAATATAGCTAATGGCAAAGATATCCTGGCTATAAAGGACTACACTGCAATACAGTGTAATTTTAAAAGTGTGCACACCCAGCTATACCCAGTAAAACCTGTTTGGTTTTTTTTAACCTACTCAATCTAAGACTATAAAACAGTCCAGTCTGCTCCTTTTAATTATGTACAGGTGGTGAAGCATGATAAAATCTGTATCGGTAGTCCTTAATGGGGTGAGTCCCTCAAAGAAAGTGGATATAGGCTATTCACTGAATTGAGCCTTGCTAATGTGGGCGACTTGCTCGGTGAACTAGGTACCAGCTTGTAAGCCACCAATTTCTTGGAAGACTCATCACCTTCCTAAATACCAGTTTAGAGTTTTCCTGTCTGTAATTATAGTTTTAGAAGAATTGAGATGGATGTAGATATAGATGTATATTTGTCTCTTAGGTTGTTAGTCCAGAGTAGACTTATAATACTATCAATAGAAATAAATGTAAGCATGGCTGGGTTATAGGAATAACTTTCTTCCTTCATAAAAACAAGCCAACCAGCTAACCAACCAACCAAAAACCAGATGCACTTTCAGAAGAAGTCATTTGCTGTTGAAAAAGAAAACCTTTACTTCCCAACTTTGTTTAGCTAAACCTGTCCCTCTCTAACTCATTTTATGTTGAAATTAAGGTAGTCAGTAGAATACCTTCTGAATTTTTCCTGTTGGTAGAAGGCTACTTAAGGTAAGAGCATGAAGCAGCACCTCAACATGTCAAATCTGCAGTATGATCTGTGAGACCGGAACTCTGATGCTGCACATGAGACTAATTTTTTTAACTCCTTGCCCTCTCCCCAGACCCGCTTCCAAAGTGCAAAGTTACAAGCACATTCTACTCTCCATTTTGCTTATGCAGTGTTTTGGTGCTGCAGGGTAGGACTTGTTGCATTAAACTGTGTCAGGTTAAGTTCACATCCTTTGCTAAGGGAATTCTTAAGCATGATTCCTTGCTCCCTGGTAAACACAGTACTGGCACAAATGAGAAGATGGGAATGCAGGGTGGGAGAAGCAAGGATGGCGAAAGGAAGGAGTTATTTGGTATTGTTACCAAAGCCCTGCTGTGTTTTGTGGCCACACTTTTTAGGTAAAACTCCATCTATTGCTGCCTACCCCATCTGTTTCTGAAGATTCTTGAAGGAGAACTGTACATATGCTGACTGCGGCCAAGCAGCAGCTTGTAAACCAAACCCAGTTGCCCGTTTTAGCTACAGCCTTCCTGTAGGGAGTAACTGTTTCTTCCAGTTAAGTAATTTGAAAACTCTGGCATTAAACTGGTGTGTTGGTATAATCCCAGCAGCCCGGAAAAATAGCTTGGTAGCTGCACAGTTGTTTGCTGTCAGGATTTCTCCAGACTGCCAAGAGACTAGCTAAATCCAGGATGGAAAGGACTTCTCAAGGTCACCTAGTTCAGCCCTTGCTGCCTGTAACTGGGTCAAACACTGAATTCAGATTAGGTTGCTCAGGCATTTGTCAATTTGAGTCTTAAAAATCTTAATGACCTCATTGCTTCTTGAGGTGGCTAACATAAATGTAGCTAATTCTTAACCAGTTGCTGGCTGTGTTTGGATTGCTAGGGAGGAAGGAAAATCAGTGCAGTGAATCCATTAATTATTCTGATAGTATAGCTCTGTGTCATCTCTCACATGTGTATGTTGAGGGAGAGAAGCAGTCCATCTGTCCAAAATGTATTAGTATATGTGTAATCATGAGCTTGTGAGCAGTGGATTGTGTCATGCACTGTTATTCCAAGTAGGAAGTGGGGAAACTTCCCTACAACCAAGAAATAAAAGAAAATGCCATGTATAAAGCACTAATTATAAAATTGTTGCAACTTACCAGGAGTTGAGGTTTTAGTAACAGTTTTTGTCTTGTAGATTTAAACCTTAAAGCTTTTCAGTGGTAATGCACTAACCAATAATGGGTCACAGTTGTGAGATGCATCAAAATTATCTCTATTTCTCCATAACATGTAGATTTGTGTGATACTGGATGGCAGGCAGTGCCTTTTACTGTGTTAGCTGTCTATTGGGAAAAGCATTTGTTAGAATTCAAGACACATAATAAGGTGTTTGAGTTACCTGGTTTTTACTGGAAGGCGTATGTAATTTTAGAGCCCTGGTTCAGGACTTTGAACCAGTCCTGAAATGAAAGCAACTATTGGTTTTGTTCCCAGCAAACACACATGCCTTCTAATTGGGTGTACATAACCACTGTGGAGGAGTAATAATCTGCTAATAGTTGTGGTATTATGGTTTGGGAAGGGTGATGCCCTTCACTTAAAGTAGAAGGGGAATGGAGAAGCCAAGGAGCTTTGGTGGTCCTGCTGTCAGCCTGCCCCAGCAACCACGTGTTACCACCCATGCAGCTGGGTGGAAGCACTGTGACAGTCTGAGCCATAGGAAGTAGTTTGATTTGTGTTTGAACAGCATAAAATAGGGATATAAATTACTTACTTTAGGTCTAAAAATGTGAATGCTCACCATTGACGTTTTTTCTCCTTTTGCTGATTACAACCTACTTGTAAGTGTGTAAAAGAAAGGAGTTTTACCAGCAAGTAAGATTTCTGATATGCTACTTCTGACTTGAAATTATACCATTGCTTTAAATTACTTCCCACTGTATAAAATTTCACGTTGTTACTGAATCTTAGCTGTGAGAGCTCTGTCAAGCCTAAAGTGTAACTGAAACTGTTTGGGAATATGAGCACATCAAAAATACTGTTCTTCTGTTAAAGACTTCCAGAAATTAATGGAAGCCATGTAAATCATCATTGTAACCAAAATGTTTTTCAATATCTGACAGTTACTTCTGACATTTTGGGTACCATTTTGTCTCTGACTTAAGTCACTGGTACCCAATTAGCAGAGTTATGGCCCTGTGCTTTCCTTATCTTTTCCACGTGTCTAACCCAGTGGTACTCCCTCTTTCTCTTGCTAGTATTTTTACAGCATTTAACTAGAGTAATGAAAGCCCAGGCAGAGAGAAGCTTGACGTCTCTTCTGTGTTTCTTCAAAGATTTTGGACAACTGAGACCATGTGAAAACTTAATGATACTGAAGGTCTTTTTCCAATGTTTTGCAGCTAACTGAAGCATGGGAAAAATAATTCCCCATATGCTACAGGAAATATGTTTTAAGTTGGGTTAGACCATAGCAGGTTTAGTGATACTTTGAAATACTGTTAGTTCATAATTGAGAAATTCCTTTGGTTGAATTTTGGCTTGATCTTACACTTATGTATGCAATTCAGAGAAGCTTCCAAAACTAAAACTAGAACAAGCCGTGACAGATTAAGTCTGTGTTCGTTATTGAGTGTTCCTGTTTATTGCACAAAGGCAGGCTTTTCATATGGAAAATTGAAACCAAATGGTTTCAGTGGGCTTTTCATACAGCTGGAAATATATGTAAACTTAGTAATTCAGGACTTTGGTACAGCTTTTTGCAATACTAGTGAAGCAGAACCAAAACAATTCAGTTCCAGTAAGCATTCCCACAATCCTCAAGTCTCTGTGCTGACACTGACCCAGGACCTAAACCCAACATGGTTTCTGTGAAAATCGCTTTTCAACTTGTATTATTCCTGCTATCTGCTATGTGGCTCTTAAAAGTTGGATTGACATATTGCCAAGAGGAAGCAAAATATTTTAAAAGGCAAACATAACTTCCAGGTTCTCTGGCTTGAAACAGTCAAACCTTTTCTCAAAATGTTGGAATGACGAGTTACTTGTAAGTCTGTCCATAGACTTTCTCATGAACTAGTCTGAAATGCACCAGTGTCTACAAATAAGGCTTAAAATTTAATTTCAACCAGTTTTTTTGTGCCTTTTCTTTTACAGAACAGCTGGTTTCTTTTATGAATCCTGAAAGTAGGTTTCTCATGTGCTGACTTATCCGAGATCATTATTTATCCTTTTATTATTTGTCCAGATTATATAGTTCCCTTTTCATTTTCTGTACTGCATATGTAGGGATTCATTACAGTAATTAAAGCCTGTGTTAAAAGTGAGCTTTAAACTCCCATATTCCCCTTCAGAGGTGCAGGAAGGAGGAAACCACTGTGTGGGTCTCCATGGAGCATAAAGTCTGTAGTCTATAGTATGATGTAAAGCTTGTTTGTCATCCCTCTTTTGGTCATCTTCACCCAGATCACTCCACTGCACAGTGACTATGTGTCTCATAACCACTTCTCTTCTGTTCTCTTCTAATTTGCAGTATGAGGTGGGGGGAGAACTTACTCCATGTGTCTGAAAAGACTTTTGTCCAACTGATCGGTTTGTAAGAGTTCAGAAAACAGCATAACTTGTGAGGGTGTAGGAGCCTTGCAGGTCATCCTTTCTGTGACTGCTTGAGTTGGACTTCCCTGGTGACACTTCCACTCTATTTTGCTGTCTCTTCCTGACCATTCTCAACAGGAGTGGTTTGCTGGAAGCTGGTTGGAGCTATATACATCTTTGTGCCAAGTATTGACCTCTAAGCCTCTGCCTCAGGTATGGGTCATTCAGGTACAAAATGGTCATTTTGCAATTTGAAGCCAGAAAGGAGCCATAAAGTTATGTAATCTTAACTCAATTTAGTCAATTTGCTTTTAGCTTTGGCTGCATACACTAGTGGAAAAACTTGCTATAACTTTGACAGCAATTCCCTTTTCTTATTTTTCATTAACAAGGAGCTCATATCATGGGATAGCTACTGCTCTGTTTTACATGCCTTAGACAGGGTTCAGCATAAAACTATCCATTTGGAATAAACTATTTCCTATTTAGTTTTAGAAATCAAATTGATCATGAGAAATGAGTAAAAGTGGTTTTGTTTGTGAGGTAATACAGGATCTGTTATAATGAATGATGTCAGAGCAAGTTTATTGGTGTATCTTTGGTTTAGTGTCCTTGGGTGTGTTCCTCTGAAGTTTGGGGGAATAGGGGGCTGGTGGTGGAAACATTTGAAGATGAACTTAAATGAACTTCTTTCCCAATTTTCCAAGTTTTCCAGTATTCTGTTGACTTCCAGCTTGCAGAATCAAAGAATCAGTCTGGTTTGGGTTGGAATGGACGTTCAGGTGGCCTTGAATTGTGCCAGGGATGGGGCAGCCACAGCTTCTTAGCAGATCCTGTTCCAATGTCCCACCACTCTCATACTGAAGAATTTCTTCCTAATGTCTAATCTAATTTACCATCTTTCTGCTTAAAGGCACTTCCCTCTTGTCCTATCACTACATGCTGTCCCTCTGCAGATTTCTTCAAGGTTCCCTTTTGAGCACTGGAAGCTGCTCTAAGGTCTCCCCTTAGCCTTCTCCAGGCAGAATGACCTCAGTTCTCTCAGCCTGTCTCCATAGGAGAGGCGCTTCAACTCTCTGAGCATCAACATGGCCCTCCTCTGGGAGCATTCCATTCTGTCAGCTTTGTTTCTGGTGCCATCAGTGGCCATTCTGTTGCCAGACCTTTTACAAGTGATTTATGACTAGCTCAGTTGGGGTTTTAATGTGTTATTCCTGTAGCAGGAAGCATGATCATACTTGCAGAGGCTGATACTAACAGTTGACATACCAGTGCTGCCAGAAATGTGGATGCATCTGTAAGAATATTCTCCTTATGAAATGAGGTGTTCACCATTTCTATTTCCCTGCAGGGAAATTTCTTGATGCTTTGTCATTTACTTGCAGGGACATGCTAGTGTGTCTTCAAATAACTCTTCACCTCTATTGGTTAATTTTGAATTCTCTGAGGGAAGAGGTAAAGGAGGAGAGAAATGGGAATCCTTGTCTTTCTGAAGAAAATTGTGTTTATGTTTTGCTACAGGGAGGTTCTTCTTTCATGCAAGGAATGCACAAACTCCTGCAGCAGAAATCTCAAAATATTTATAGGTAATATAGATACAATAGTTGCAAATTATCAAAAAAATCTCAGTGTGTAACATGAAGGGGTGTGTGGTACAAAGAGCTGGACAATAATGAAAAGTGTAACAGGATTCAGTTGGTGGTTTTCTTTTGCCTCAGCTATTCACATAGTGCATTGATTTGACTTCTTGTGCCCACTACTCCTAAGCAAACAGGGATTTCCAATAGCTGTTTAAAACCAGCTGTTGGGGGTTGTTTGTTGAAGTTGGGGTGCAAACAGCTTATGACAGACCCCTGACAAAGCTGGCATAGGCAAGCTTTGCTACCACTGTGCACCTGCCTGTGACGCTGGTGCAAAGCTCCTATCTGGAGATTGGCTCTGCCTGGGGTTGTAGGAGATGACAGCGTGACTGTGCAGATGTGGTCTCTTGTGAGGGTGCTCTGATTCAGCCTCTGGAAGGAAAAACCTAGTGCTGAGTCAGTCCAGCAGGCGGTATGGGGGCAGACACTACTGGAGGTGGGAGAGCAGGCGTGAGTTTGGACTTGAGGCTGGGAAGGAGAAAGGCTATTTCCAGGTGCTGGAGAGGTGACATGCAGGGGGTTGAGCCTGAGGGAAGACAGGGAAGGGAAGAGTCTCTGATCGTGGAAGGGTTTAACTGGGAGGAATTCTGACACATTTCAAAGCTGAGACAAATAGGAAAGGAAAAAGTGAAATTTAACAGTAGTTGTACATGAGTGGTGATCTCTTCCTGTGATTGAAAACACCCTGATCACTCTTCTGACAGCAGGAGTGTGTAAGAGAATTAAAAGGGTTGGCTTGGTGGTTGTTAACAGCTAATATAATGCACTGATGATCAGTTTTTCAGTTTTAGTCCAAGATACTGAGCTGCAATAGGAAGAGCACATCAATACCTACCCACATGGCTGCTGGCATCCTGGTTATGTTTTTGGCACTAGCTTGCTGCTGATTCCTTGGTATCTGTGCCAAAGAGGAGCACTTCCCTAAGGATTGTAGGTGAATGGGAACAATATTGTGGAAGTCTGCATCATATGGGGAGTTGGGTCTTGCCTTAATAATGTAAACTGTTCTCTGATCAGCTGTTGTCCCCTAAACAAATAAATCTCTTTTATGTTACTGTTTCAAGACCCACCAGTAATTTAACATTCCATGTCTTTATATGTGTTTATGTTTATCAGCTTATGAGGTATTACAAGCAATGTGACGTAACTGTGTCCTGCCTTTTCTTTGGGAATTTTGGTAGTAATTTGAGACTTTAAATGGGAGAGATAACTAGAAAGGGATTATCTGTGTTTCTTTAGTAGAGTTATGAAATGTGCTGTAACCACTCTTTATTCCTTCAACAAATACTGATGTATATATAGTTAGCATAATACAGTAATACTAATATTGCTGAATGGCCAATCAGGCAACCTGGGGAGCTTGCAGCCATCAGGAATCTGTTAGTATTGAGCTTTACAGTGCTCAGAATAGCATAGCAACCATAAATGCTCTTACAACTATGTTAGGATTGGTGTGCTGGAAACAATACAAAAGTCTAGTTTGTTATTCCATAATTTATTACTCCTTTCAATAGATGGCAAAAAATCGTATGTTTTCTTGAAGGTTTACTCCCCTTGCTTTACAAAGACCTTGTACAGTAGGTTTAGACTGCACCTTTTCATCATGCTTGAAATGACTTTTTTTAAAGCTGTGAAATTTTGCACTTCTAAAATAGAGCACTCTGGATTTTTCAACTTGCAAGAGAAGTCAGAAAAGCACAAGGCATCACTACTAGCATATGTTTATACTCTGATTTTTTTTAGACTCCTGTGCTGTTGAAGGAAGCTTTAGAGTTTTATTCTTGACAATAACCACCCATGAGAGGAGTTCATATGAGCAGATGACTATTTGAGTAAGGATCTGAAAGCTGACTTCAGAGCTTCTTGAAAAATGAGCTTTGTTCTTTGCTTATTTCTGTTGCAATACAAGAGATACTTTAGCATACTTGAAGTAATGTGGCTGTTGCATAGAGACTTTTTTCTAACGAGTTGCCAACTCATTATTTCACTGTAGAGGAATGTGATATTTCTAGTTTTCCACTTCAGTGACTAGATTAAATAACTGATGAAAGCCTGCTACTTTGATATTGCTTGTTGTCTTCATAATAATGATTCACTAAATATCCTGCTTTTGTGCTTGTTTCCAGTCCTTTTGTTTATATCCGGTATCTTCCTGCTTCTGTCTTCAAAACTTTCACATTTAATTCTGTGTGACTCTTTTCTTAGGGAATGGTACTTACAAAAATACTTTATAAAACCGAAGTAACACTTAAGAGTAGTTGCTTAATGATCTTGTTTCAGGACCTAAAGGAAATTCTCCCTCAAGCTGGGCTTTTGAAAAGCCTGTTTGAGTACTTGAAGTAATTACTTTAATAGAAGCATTACAGAAAAGCACCAAGCAGTAGAAGAACTATGTAAAGAGCAAAGGTGATCCATTTCACTGCCTCTGAAACTGGTCATCCCTAGAGTGTGCTGCACTCACTGAGTGGGTTTGAGTTCGCAGCTGGCTTGGAGCACTGCTGTGTTCCAGTGTCTGCAGAGAAGCCAGGCTGGCTGCAAGTCACATATAGGGATCACACTGTACAAGAAGAGATTGAGCGTGTTCACGTGCTTATTCACTGTTAACAAAACAGGATTTTGTTCCTGTACCTTTTGAACTGGATGAACAAGTCCAGCACAATAGTAGTCAAGCATGCTACCCTCATCTTTAAACAATAAAATGCAGCTGATAAGCTACCTTTGTTCTTTTAGCTGCCTTTTGAAATGTAAAGCTTTAAATTACTAAGTTGAGCTTAACATGCAGCATTTGTACGCAGCCTCTTTTCTGCTCGGTTGCTCGGGTTTATATTTTGTTGTTGTTTTTTTTCCTTGTTCTGTTTGTTTGTTCTGAGGGAGTGAAGTTTGTTTGGGTTTTGCACCTTTTCTGCTGAGAGGCTGTTTAGAAAAGGAATTTCTGCCTGGTCTGGTGTAATTACTTTAATGGTATGTTGACCCATTAATGAAACAAAGTGTTATAAAACAACATGGAAAGTGTGTTACAAAGCTGTCAGATTTGTTGTATGAGGTTCAGATGTCACAGACATCTATTTTGGTCAAATGTAAGCTATTTTGGGTATGTTGTCTGGAGTGCTGTGTTACAGACAGTGTGAGTTTGTGTTCTCATACCACGACAAAGGCTGGATGCTCTTTGGTGAGCTGGAGATATTCAAGGATCCATTACAGTAACTTACAAAAAAAATCTAAAATATGGTTGATAACTTTGTCTTGGAGATCTGCAGTAAAGTCATATACAGAATCACAGCTCTGCGTAGTAATGCCAAGCAAGTGGTAAAAGTGCACCTCAAAAGTGAGGTCTGACATAAAGCATGTTGAATGACTTATTGAAGTTTGTGTGTTAGATTCAGTGACCAGTACTGTATGCCTATATACCATAATGCATGTTTAGTATATATTGTATGTAGGGTTTTTCTCTCGTTGCTGAATTGATCTGAATTAGGAAATAGTTTGGACTTTTACTAGTACTGTTCCTGGGTTTGGGTAATGTATGTTTTGAGACAAGTTATCTAATCCTGTCACACCACCTACTGTTGAAAAGCAGACATTGGGCCTAAGCGTTTTTCTTGCCTGAATCTTAATGTAATGCCCTAATGTCATGCTTTCTTGGCCTTAGTGCAGATTGATGATTTCTTGATCTTTAGGAGTGGAGGTCCTGCAGCAAAACTAATGTTGAATAAAGTGGAATTACTAGCTAATTTTGTTGTATTTTAACAGTCTCGTGTATAGCTTAAGTAAAATTGAAATTTGGTTTAAAGTCACAAGAAGAAGGGGAAGGGTATGCCCTTTAAATATGAACTTGGTTGCTCTAAGTCAAATCCGAAACACTGTAGTTGTGTCTCCAAGTAAGATAAAATATATTTGTCAGTCTTTAAAACGGTGATAACATCACAAGTTTTGCAAAATACAATTATAGAATAGTTAAGGTTGGAAAGGATCTTAAGATCATCAAGTTCCAACCCCCG
>JBCJKH010016476.1:61135-97785 GCA_039877255.1 Loriculus beryllinus
GAACACTGCCAGGGATGGAGCATTCACAACTTCCCTGGGCAACCCATTCCAGTGCCTCACCACCCTTACAGTAAAGAGCTTCTTCCTTGTATCTAACCTGAATTTTCCCTGTTTAAGTTTAAACCCATTCCCCCTTGTCCTGTCACTGCAGTCCCTAATGAAGAGTCCCTCCAGAGCATCCTTATAGGCCCCTTTCAGATACTGGAAGGCTGCTATGAGGTCTCCACACAGAGATCAGGTTTTTGTTACCAAAACCAACGATATTTAGAAAAAAAAAAAGTGTGTCTGTTTTTGTACAAAAAAGAAAACCTCTTCCATAGTTAGAGAACTGTATAAAAATGTTGGCATTGGAGCTGACAAGACAAGTCTGTGTGTACATAACTTCCTTTGGACCACTGTAGTTTTAATCTGGGTGCACTTTTTTCTGAAAAAAAACTAAAAACTTGATTTGACTAAACACTTTTTCTTGCAGAAATTGTGCTTGTGTTGTTAACATTACAAGAGCAAGCTCCCGTCTGAAGATGGCTCACTGGCCTCATCTATACTTTTTGTACTGGATTAATTTAGGTGTTGGGCATTTGTATTCAATGAGCTCAAATGAAAACAGTATTTAATGCAAAAATGTGTCTACACCAGTTGGTCACTAAGAAATTGGTTCTGGGGAGTGCTGTTTAACTAGTGCTGGGGAACTAGTAAGTTTTCAGTGCATTGTGTGAGTACAGCACAATTTGATACTCCTGTGCTGTTTGTCCTTGATAGGAGGGAATCTCTGGTTTAGGCCTGGTAACAAATGAAATAATCTTTCTTGGACTGTCTTTGAGCTAGAGATTATATTTTTATGGGATCGCTAGTACAGCTAACCATAATATACAGAGGTAGGAGAATGCAGGAAAAACTTTGTGCATGCATATTTCTGCCTTAAAGGCCAGTCTTTAAAGCTCTTGACATGTTCCTGATGTCAATGTGCAGGTAAAATGGGACTCATTAAATCCCTGGAGCCGTTTTTCGGCGTTTACAGCATTTTTTCACCATGTCAATATGAGGTAGATTCAGCTTTTTTACATGTATTTTTAATGTGTAAATATTTTTCCTTGTGGTCATATATATGGAAGAAGCAATTCTTTTAGATTCTTTCCAACTCCTTTTGTTCTTTTCTCTCCCTACCCCTTCCCCCCAATTGACAAGTACAGGTTCTTTGCCAAGAGAGAGGCATGCCTCTGTGAAAAATTCTCCAGTCTCCTGGGCTAGCTCCGGTAAACCACTCACCAAATCCAAAGTGCCTGTCAAAAGATCAGTGCTTGAGAGAGCTCCTAGCATCTCATCAGTCAGCAGCACTCAGAGTGAGCCAAGTCATTTCAGCAGTAACTGTAAGTATCTGTCAGGGTTATGAGTTTTAGCTGATAGTCAGCATCAACTGCTTGTTGAAAAGAAAACAAAAATAATCCCCTTGAAGGGAGTGCTGTCATGACAAGGCCTGTGTTGATTCTACTACTACATAATAGCTCTATATCTTAGACTTTTTGCCTCTTACTTTACAACTTTTCTTCTTGAGATACACCACTTGAAGGAACTTTGAGCCCTGGATTTTGGTTTCCTGGCTAGAGGCTACAGTAGAGCTCCTCTTTTTCATAATGAAACATTACAAACACAGCAAGGCTTGTGTTCAGTGGAAGTTTCTTTGTGTTTACATGTAGTGTAGTAAGCGGATGGTGTGAATGGATTACCTGTCATAATACAGCATGTTACAGGGTTTTGATACTAAATGATCTTTTTGGACTAGATTATTATCTGCTTTCAGAGTTTTAAGACAAAATATGTATATCAGATGAAAAGCAGGTAAGTCAAATTGCTTTTATAATGTTAAATTTTTGCGTGCGTAGACTTATATAATTTCTAAGGTAACTGTAAGTATTGATGTCTGACCTGAACCAATTCCATTTTGATTAAAAGTAGGGAGAAAAATAACAGAACTTGCTTTGATTTGAAGCTCTACAAATGATCTGTACCAGCAGTTGTGGGAGTTCTAGGGCCAAAAATATGGAGGACATTACACACAGCTGACTATCAGATGTAGTATACTCCAAGCTGTACATGTTCAAATGAGTGCATTTAAATATTCTGTTGCTATTGCATCGTCTGTTATATCTTAGAGACTGGGCAAAGGCCTTTACTTAGTGCCAGATGATGTTTAAATCTGTCTTCAATGGGCTGAAAAAGAGAATGGTGATATAACATATGTCTGTAGTTTATGTATGCGCATATGCATACCTGTATACATAAATACATTTTCTCTTGGTGTTTGAGTTGTTTTGGGTTTTTCCGTTTCTTTTTTTTTTTTTTTTTTTTTCCCTGGAGTGACTTTGTTAAAAAATGAAAACTTCTTTCCTCAAAGAAATAAGAGTGTATAATAAAGCATGCAGTGCCTATTGCTGTGTAATCAGGTCGGTTCGGTCACTGTGACAGCCATGTTGACTTTTGCTGTTCAGGTTTAGGATTGTATCTGGTATTCCTAAGCAGCTTTGCTCTCTCTTCATTTTACTCCTTCGTGTAACAAAGGAAAGGGTCATCGCTTCATAACAAAGAAGTGTATTCAGATTAAGTATCCAAACAGATGACTGCTTATTTAGCCTTACTTGGTAGCCGGTTTAATCTGTTTTTGTCCACTGCCTTCACGCTTATAATTTTTTCCACTCCGATTCACGAAGAGCAAGCGAGAGCAATATGAGCTGTTGGACATGGCTGCAGTTTCTCTGGCTTTGAGCTTGCTTTGATCTTTTTTTAAATGACTATACCGGGAGGACTCCGCAGTTGCACAGAAACTAATTTTTCTCCAGTTATTTTCATCAATTCTACACTAACACCACCGGCAGACTCAGGAAGCCACTTTGGTATAACCTTACTGACATTGCTGGTAGTGGGATCTTACGGCTTTTGTATTATTCCTTTGTTAGCCACGTTCACTGGGAAAAGAAGTAGGTTGTATTCCTTTTTATTTCTATTCTAAAGCATGTGATTTGTGGAGGTTGGTAAATGCATGCAATGTTTTGACTTGCTGATTTTTTGTGAGATGATTTTTCTTTAGTTGATTTCTTACACTTGATGAGAATGATTTATGTCTGGTGGTCAGGTTCTCTCAGTATAATAGGTTACATATAATTTATAGATTAATAAAGTGAAGGTTTTGAGTTTGAATCAAATTAGAAAGAACAAATGAATTTACTTTGTATCTAATATTAGAGTACAGTGCTGTTCTTGGTTTTTATTCTTTCAGTTACTCTACAGTGATGTCAGGAAAAATAAATCTGTATTTGTAAACCTAAGTTTTTTTTATTGGATGGGTGGGACACACAAAGATCAAGATGGGAGCCTTATGCTGTCAACATCATGAAATTTTTGACTAACTATTGTGGTCCTGTCAAGAGTATTAAATTTACAAAGTTGCTTGGCTTGTTTTGCTTAAGGAGTTTGCCTTGTATTAGCAGGGAAAAAAATACAAAAGAGAGCATTTCTCCTGCTGTGTCAGCTCAGCCCTTTGTTGTGGATTGCAATGAATGTCTGTGGATTAGAATTTTCCTGTGGCAGTATTAGGGTTTTTTATTGTAATGTTAAGGTATTTTGTTTTGGTTTGGTTTTTTTTTGTTTTAATGAGCACTTGAGTTTTATGATTAATTAGGGTTTTTTTTGTCTAAAAGGACTTTTTGAGAAGTTTGGAAATTATGGCGTTTGAAATGTTGGTGTTAATGAAAGTGTATTTTGCACGCAAGCTGTTGGTTCAAGCATTGAAAAATTGATTTTTTTTTAACAGCAGACAAATCTCAATTTCAGTGCTGCACTGAAAACTGTCGTTTGAACATACTGAAATGTTTAAACTGAGGTTAAGAACAAGAATCCAAATACGAATTGCATTAGTATAATTGCATGGAAAGGAAGTAGTGTTTCAGAAGTGAAAAAGCTAGTCCTAGTGATTGACCTAGAGCTGCATTTCTGTGCAGTCAGTACTTGACTAAATGCTTTTAAGGAGTTGAGTTTTTAAACCCTTTAGATCTTAGCTGTGGTGAGAGAACTTTATAGTTGTCCATCTTGCATCAAGATTGCACTGGCTACTCCTAATTCTGTGGAAAACCACCTTTGAATCATATAGTGACCAAAGTTTGCAGATTTGCCTTTTTCTGCACTCAGCCTGGTTAGCTGATCCCAGAGCTTATAACAGGACAAAACAGTGCCCTAACTAGTTCTGCACCAGAAGTGTGCTCACTTACCCAATGTGGTACTTGCATAGCATGATTTCAGAAGTAGCACAGCAGTTTGTAGGCAGTTGTTAGCTCCTTGCAGTGAACTCTGAGCAAAAATCCTTAATTCAGTTACTTGCAGAAAGAGTTAAGGACTGTTACAGGGCCTGTGCTTTATGAAAGCAAATTGGTTTGAATCCTGTGTCATATCAATGGATACCTATGGAATAACTGTGTTACTGATGTGTTAAGTGAATTGTTCTTAATGTATAGATTTTTTTGCAAGTATTTAGCGTCTGTGCTTTTAGAGAGGCTCCAGTTTTATTTAAAAAATAAGAGGAGGACTTCAGCTGCATGTTTCTAAAAGAGAAAGCAGTTCTGTCCCTCTGAGGTTGAAAATATATTGATTAGTGGGCAAAAAGCATCTTTTTGAAGCAGGTAACTTACGTAGTTTATGCTAGTGCGTTTAAAGATGCTAAAATTATCTCAAGACTGTATGTTCCGTCTTTCAGTGAACAATATTGGGTGTCTAGTTCACCTTACCTTTAGAAAAAGTTGGTCTCATTAAAACACCAGACTGAGGCAAACCTGGTAAGACCCCACTCTTTTTTTCTTTAAATGACTACAGGAAAAAGCAACAGTGTGACAAGCTATTCCAGTGTAACTTAGGTTTGGCTTGTCTTTGGTAAATGCAATGTCAGTTTCTTACTCTTCAGTGTGTTGGTGTATGTAATTTTTTAGTACCTGAGCCAAAGTGTTCTCAATCTATACTTACTTTAGAGGTATTATTTTTTTCCTCCAAGCAATAAAACAATGCTTTCCCCAGCTTTGTTTTCTTTTTTTCAAGGAAAATTATCTTCATAATGACAATAAGCCCAAATCTTTCTCATGTTCCTTTGAAATGGAACCAAACATCTTCTGTAGCAGCTTTCCTGTAAGTTAGGGACACAGTTTTGATATGAGGTAGCAATTAGTTATTGTCCCACCTTTCCCAGTTTGGGCATGTCTGCCTCTTTCTGTAGGGAGTATTTTGCTCTGTGCCTTCAGTGCTCTCTTGGGGGGATAGACAGTCTTTTGAGGTCTGCTGTCATTGAGGAGGTCACTGTTATGAACAGAGACTACAGGAAGCTTTCTCAAAACTTGTTTAGTAGCTGGTAAGGGCAGCTGGGCTCACACCTTTCCAGTGCCCCCCAGAGTGGGTGGAAGGGATGCAGTCTGCTGCTGGTATGTGTGCCATATCATTAAAACAATAGGCTTAGCTCAAATGAGAGAGAACAGGGAAGGTGTTGCATGAGGAAGTTGGCTGAATTTTACTTGGGTTTTGTGGTTTTTAACAGTCAGTTCTTCTACCAGAATGTTTTTGTGTACTGATGATACTTTTTCTTGGCTTAAACTGAAATGTGTTTTGTATTAGCTTTGTACAGCAAGATCAGGCTTCTTGTTATATATCTTGATCAAATATTTTCACATATATATTCACTTAAGCGTGGTTCAAAGCTGTATGTCTAGTTCTGAGAAGTGTTTATAACAGTCATAGTTATATACTATGTAATATATAACAGTAACATCTGTTACAGGTCATCGGTCTGTACTGGATGTATTGGATGTGATAGTAACATTTTTATTCCAACTTTTTGTCCTAACTTTAGCTTTGGGTAAACGGGCTTGTTTAAGGATTTAATATTCCTGAAACTAGATACTGCCTAGAGCAAGTTCTTTGTCATTCTGTGTTGCAGCTGCAAGTGCCACAATCATTATCAAGAATGGAGAATGGCCTACAAAACCAGCCTGCAAGAATGATACTTCTGCTCCTGTCCCTTTGAAAGGAGTACCAAGACCTAGGTTACACTCGTTGAAGTCAACCCCAAAAGGTACATGGGACTGTTTGTAGATAGAGTGAAACTGTAGTTACTATTGTTAAGCTACTACACTGGCTGCTGGTGGTTTGTAGGGCAGAACTACCTTCAGTTTATCCTGACTATATGGTTGTCCTTGTCCTCATGCAGACTTTGCATTATCTTCATCCCTTTCAGGACAGAAAGGACATTAGGAGAGGGGGATGTTTGTTTGAATAAGGTATTAGATGAAGTATCTTCTTTCATAGATGAACAACACTGTTCTATTTTTCCAGGGGAAGAGTCCCAGAAACAGCTTAGTTCTTCATGCTTATTTTTCTTGATGTTCTTTTTACTGAGACTGAATTGGAAGCAGAGGTTTTCTCAAATTCTAATGGGCATAAGGCAATTGTGTTTCGTCACCTGGTGCTAAAGAAAACATTAACTTAAATGGGCTTACTGGCTTTATATTAAACATTGTTATGGTTCCTGTTCCTGTTTGAACCAAGACTCCTCTACTGGCCAGTACTGCTTCTTCATTCAAGCTATAAACAGCAGTTGACAACTCATTCTCTGATCAAAAATAAAGACACAACAGGAGCAGATAAATAAGCTTGCTGTCTCTCTCTTGTAAATCCTAGCTATAATCAGCTTGCTTCTGTCCATCTTTGTGGTGAACTGGTTACTATAATTGGATAAACCTAATTAAACACAATGCTCCTGCTTTAGGCTTAAATTTTAAGCTGGTATCTGACATAGCTGAGAATAAATAGAAGAGATGCCTACCAAGTGTCATGATTTAAAATGGCAAACTGTGAAAAGAAACAGAATTTGCCACAACCTATACATCACTTTGAAACAAACACTATTTAATACATGCAGCACAAGTATGCACTGTGCAACATGTGAAGTGACCGGGGTTTTAGAAGTGTGTCTTCAGCACCTGCAGGAGCAAAAGAATCTGGTATTCCTCCTTTGGCTCAGTATTATTGGAGCTACGCTGGTGTTCTGGGGACTTCCCAGTTCAGCAGGATTATTTTGAAGCTGGAGACTTAGGAAAATGGTTAGGCGCTCTGACCACATGACCTGTGAGGAAAGATTGAGGGATCTGAGCTTGTGTAGATGGATAAAAAGTAGAGTAAGGGGAGATGTTGTAACAGTCTGCAGTAACTTGAAAGGGACAGCTACAAAGGTGATGGTGCCAGACTCTTCTCAGTAGTACCATATGATGTGGCAATGGGAAATGATTGCAAATTGCAGAGCACGAGATGCAGCGCTGCCCAGCCGGGCCATAGAGCATTCCTTCCTGGAAGTTTGCAAGGTTCCTCTAGACAAAAGCAAGGTCAAGTAATCTTGTCTTGGTGGTGGCCCTGCTCTGAGTGGGAGACTGGATAGTTGGCCTCCAGAGGTCCCTTTCAGACAATCTTTATGTAGCTGTGTTGTATTTGCTGCTGTTTTGAGGCTTGTGTAGTTTAATCTTAGTGTGAAGTGAAATCTACTAATGTTTCCTTCTGCTTAGAATCATAGAATTGCTAGGGTTGGAAAAGACCTTAAGATCATCTAGTTCCAGCCCCCCTGCCATAAGCAGGGACACACCACACTAAACCATGCCTCCCAAGCTTTATTAAAGCTATGTTTTTCTTTCTTCCAGTGTGAGTTGTGATAAATATAGCTTAAATTTTCTAGGCAGTGTCTCTTTTTCTGTTTGAGTAGATTATTTCGTCTTTTACTGCAAGTATGTAATATTTGGCATGTCTTTAACTGCTGATGTAGCTATACTTTTAAACCTGATCTAAGCTTCTGCTTCTAGGAGCCAAGGCCAGGTCTGTTTCACTGAACCAGTGCACACCAAAATTATCTGGACCACTGCACTCAGCAAGGAAAGTCAGTGAGACTAGAGGTAATCAGCTGTTGGGTGAAGTCAGTTTTTCACTTACATTCTTAAATCCCTCTGTCTTGAGAAAGAACACCTGTGCTTTATGACTTCAGAGTAATTGAGGTAGTAGTCTCCTCTTCTTCCTTGTAACGTAATGGAGACAGGGTCTTTGAAGTATTCCTTAAGTGTTTGTATCCTTATGTATCGGGTCAGGTTTATTGTTTGGCAATCAGGGCAGCACTGTTTACTATCTGCTTTAAACTTGCATCCCATCAGTGTTTACAATACTTGATAATGTCTGTTACATGATATTCTGTCATCTGCTTATAAGATCATATACTTGCAAGACACAACCCAGACTAGATTTCCCAAGTTTGTGTTTATTTTAAGCAAGATTCTTGCAAGAGCATCTTGATCAGGTTTGGCTCTTGAGGACAGTATTTATCTGTATCAGATGCTTGTTTTATCTTCAACTTCCAATTGAGATTAGACATTTTTACCAGCGTAAAATCTTGAGGCAGGCTTTGTAAGATAAAATTTTCACACTGAGAGTGAAGTTACATTTGTGTGGCTGAGGTGAGGGAAGCAAGTTTGGTGCAGGACAAAGGAGATTGTCTACTTATTGAAACAGCTGTTGAAGGATCACACACTCTTTGTAAATCATGAAGAAAGTTGATAGGTGTTGTCAGCAGACCTGTTATGAAGTTCTGCACATGGCTTTTGCTCTTAGACCTAGCAGTCTGAAAGAGTGCTTTCATTTAATTAATATTCTTGTAATGAACTTCTTAGATCAGTTTTCACATGATTCTAAAACAATGCAGAAAGCGTAGATTAACCTCCTCAGTGCTTTCATTTGTACCTATCTTGATTGGTAGCACATTTGAGAGTTCTGTGAATTTATACCTCCTTTATATAAATAAAATATCTGGATTGTGTAAGTGGAAAAAAGTTACTGTGATGCCAGTATTCCTCTATGAGTAAAATAAAGTAGTGCTACTTGGCTTAATTGAAATATGGTAACTGTAATTGAAAGAAAATGTTTAGCTTATTGGGAATTTGTCATCCATTTTCCAAGTAGTTTAACCTTACAATGCTAAATCTTGCTGTTGAAAATGCCATCACCCATTGCAAGAAAGAAACTGAAATTGTCAAGTTTAAGGAGCTTATGTGGAATTGTTCCTTACTGGCTTAAAATGTAATTCTCTTCTTTCTCCCCCTTAATATCATAGGTACTCTTGGAAGAAATGGACACCAAAGCATATCTTGCTTGGGTTCTGGTGAGTTTTCTTAAAGCATTTTTACGTTTTCTGTGCTATAACTTAAATTCAGTTTATACATTATATTAGTGTGTTGTCTCTCTTCTTGGAAGAGCAGTTTTGCAATTGGTAATTACATAAACCATTGCTGTTTTCAGTTTCAAGGGTTATGGAGAAAAGTCTAGGGATTTTTTCTACTTACTGTGTTTGGCCTACCCAGCTCTTACAGTATGCAGTCTGTGCTGTCACTCTCTCTGTTTCTATTAAAGCGTAAGGAGGTTTTAACTGTAATAAGAAGTATGACAGGGAAACCTGAATGTAGTTTTTGCTGTTTATCCACCTTGAGGTAAGTAATGATTAAAGCTCATATGTTTTGACTTAAAAAAATAAATAGAAAATTCATGCAGTATAACAGGTTTTTCTGGAAGGTTCACAGTCAGTACAGTTTTGGTGTGAGCTCTCTCTGTGTGTTACTGCAGACTACACTTGAATAAGAAATTGAAACTATCTGAGTGTGTTGATGTGTGTGTCTGCTTGTATGGCAGAGGGAGGAATCACAGCTGATTAAGTGGCAGATGGCATTCCAAAAGCTGGCAGAATTTTAAGGACTTCATATTGGGTTTGTTTTGTGTGTTTATGCCAGTCAAGGCACCTGGTGCCAGTTTTTATCTGGCAGGAGACCGAAAAGTCTTCAGATGATGTTTCTACTTGCAGTGATTTCCAGGTCTTTTCAAGAGAGTTGGCAGTCCGAATTAGTTGCTTGAGCATCAGTGTTTGTGCTGAATTAAAAGCTGCTTGTAATTAGTTACTCATTGAAAACCCTTCTTTGAAAGATACTGAAGACCACTGGAAAGCTTTGTGTCCCCTGAGTGAATAGCAGCTGTCTTTCTGAAAGAGGTGCTATAGCCAAGCAGATGTTACAAGTTTGAGTCTGGAATTACTGGTTAAATAGGTTCTGACCTGTAACTCTGGTACTGTGGCAGTATGTTTTTAATTTCCTGTAGTCAGAACATTGAGTCCAGTGCTTTTGCCTTTAAAATCTCTTGGGTATCTACATATTAATCATTACTGAGTAGTTTTCTTGATACCTTGTGTTAAGAATGAGGGCTTCTGTCATACAGCAAGCATAAGACTTTGCACAAAGGGCTTATTCTGTTCGCTTGTTACTTTTAGCTTAGGTATAGCCTGACACCAAGTATCATGAGCTCATGCGTAGTCCATTAAGTAAGAGTGTAGATGATGCTGCAGCTAACAGCATAATGTCTTAATTAGCTCAGTTGAAGAAACTCACCATAAGCGACAAAATCTGTTTCTGCACTAGAAACAGAAAATTAAATTCCTCTTTCACTTGCTTATGATAGTCTTAAAATATAACTTTATTTTCCCCTAAATTTAGCTTGGCACTTCCTCTGTTTTCCATCCAAAAAATTTAATTAGTGTTCCCTCCCCTTTTTACTAGTTTAATGTAATTTTTCTTGTGATTCATCTTTTCCAACCTAGTAAAGAGTGTTGCTACATAGCTTTGCAGTATTATATTCAATATAAAAAAATGCTGTAAAAACACATCTATAAACTCCAAATTAGCTGTAGCGTTTAGTGGATCTTTATCAAATGGTCTTTAGCAGCATACTTTTGCTGTATTTCAGAATTTTTAATAAACCTGTACTGTTTCTTGTATTAAGTCAGCTTCCAAAATTGGATGGTAAATTCAACTTAATACATTTCTAATTTGTACAGAGTTTTAATATAATTTCCCATTTATGAATGCGAAGCTTTCTGAGGGAGCACTTTTTCTTTTTAAAGCAGGATTTTTTTCCATCTTCACAATTGCAGATAGTTCTTGCAGAATAAAAATACTGTGTGGCTGCTTGAATGTTGTGCAGTACAATATCCTGCATTTCAACGGAAGACAAATGAGCTTTTTGAAATGAACTGAAATAATGCCAGCTGGTACCACAGAGAATGGGGCTTTCTCCTTTTTCTTTTTTTTTTTTTTAGCAGACTTCATATTATAGTGAAGCTTTGTTCTCGTGATTTTAGCTACTTTAAAGCTTTTGTTCTTTTATTTCAGTGCCACAGTTAACTCTACAGTTTTTAGCCTCACTCAGTGAGGAGGTCCCACCACACTTCTGTTTCTTGCTCATGTGCTCTGTCTAAAGTTAGGACCAACTTATTGCAGTAGGACTCTGATAATTATAATATCAAGGCATTAGCTGCCTGCTTAGTTGTTAATGTTGCGTTTTACATTCCTTCAAGATGGAAAAAATAGCAGGCACTTCAAGGATAAGGTCTCTGTTCTCTGAATGTGCTCTTTATCCATTTTCCATTCACTTACAGCAGTGATGCAAAGCTGGAATCTGACAAAGCAAGGCACAACATACTGTTAGTATGCCTATAAAATCGGAGAGACTTACGTATTTGCAGCTGTTCATGTTAAAGCATTCACAAAGCTCCTTTTTGTGAATTTTGTATTTTTCACGGGTGTTATTCCAGTGGATTAAGTAATTTCTACAAGTTCTGTGGTATATTGCTTCAGCACTGGCTTTGAAGCTAAGACAAAATTAATTTACTGGGCATAATGTGTTTTATTATATTTTTTAACTTGCTAACTTCAAGTAAGAATGTACATCTGTACTTACTGTAATGTCTTAAATAGGACTGAAAAGGTTGCTGCTTGAGAGATGTAATTTTTAACTAAATGCAAAAATGCCTCTCAAAATGGTGGAAGGGCACGTCCTATGAGGAGCAGATAAGGACTTCAGGCTTGTCTTGTTTGGAGAAAAAGCGGTTGAGGGGTAACCTCTTTGCTCTCTACAGCTTCCTGGGGATGGCAAATGGAGAGGGAGGTGCTGATCTCTTGTCCTGTCACTGGATACTAGGGAGATGTGGAAACGGTCGGTCCAAAGCTGCACCAGGGAGATGTAGTCTGGGTATTGGAAAGTATTTCTTTACCAAGAGGGTGCTCAAACACTGGAACAGGCTTCCTAGAAAGGTGGTCGATGCCCAAAGCCTGACAGTGTTTAAGGGGCATTTGGCCAATGACCTTAACAACCTGTTTTAACTTTTGGCTAGCCCTGAACTGGTCAGGCGGTTGGACTAGGTGATTGCTGTGGGTCCCTTCCAACTGGAATACTTTATTCCATACTAATGCAAGTGCTCCTACGATTGATCACAGAACAAGTAGGACTGGGGAGCTTACAGAAGTTAAAAACAAGTCAGGAAGAATAGGAACAGGTGACAGATCTAACACAGGTCATAGAACTGATGCTAGCTACATGCAGAAAATGGAGCAAACTGCTTCTGTCTCTGTGTTTTAAGCATTCTTTGGTGTCATTATCATAGTAATCACTTTTAATACCCTTTTTCTGCTGTATAACATAAGTGCAATTAGATTATTGCTAGATCTTTTTTCTTTTTCTTGAGTGCCTACCTTTGCAAGGTTATTAAATGTAAAATTAATTTTCTTCAGGTCAGAATGTGTGTTCATATAAAAAAAACCCTCCCCTTTCCAATCCCAACAGTTCTGGTAAAGAACATATGTTACAAAGCTCTATGTGACTGTTTTAGGACAAACAGCATGTGAGTATTGTCTAAACAGTAATTTTAGGTTTCATGTGTGCATTAAAAAAAAAAAAAGAAATCCATCATATGGTAGTTTGGAATTTTTCCATGCTGTAAAACTTTGTTGTCCTGTTGTTGAACCAACTCTGCTTTCCTTTCAGTGTCTTCTAAAACTGTACTTTTCAGCTCATGGGAAATAAATTCCCTTAAGACTCATACAGGAAACAGTTTGATGGGTAAATAGCTTAAGTATTTCAAAGCTCTTTCCTATTCTGCACTGAAATAAGCTGGGTACCTTGTGCAGTGAAGTTAAAAACAGGAGGAAGATTGTGCTGCTTAACAGCTAATAGTTTTGTCCTGTGCTGAAAGCACTCCAGGTGTAGAAAGGTGGTGTTTAACTGCTTGTTAAAACTGGGCTGTGCAGGGAGGGGTTTGGTGCAGGTCTTCCATGCTGCAAAAGGAGCATCTCTGCAGAGTTCTAACCAGGAATTTCAATATGGATGTGTTGAGACTTAATTCTCAGTCTCTCACATTCGGAGCTACATCACTTATAAATAAGTTGGGTTTGCCAGTTTTTCTGTCTCTACCCCTCTCTCCAAAAGAAAAGCTTGGAAAATTTGCAGAAAAATTTGGAACAGTTCTGTAATGCAGAAACAAAATGAGATTCGGTATTAATGTAGTTAATTTTTTTACATGTTGGAACTTCTGTGAGTTCAATAGCATAAATTAATCCTTTTTCCTTATTTCTTGAAAAGCAACAAAAATGTCAGGCTTAAACTTCTTTCACAAACATAGTCCTGTGCATTGGACTATTTTGTTGCCTTTCTAGATGTGATAAAAAAGCCAGCTATAGTCTTTTTTTTTTTTAGATGGTTTTTGGGCTTTTTTCATCCGTGTGAACTGTGAGGACTATGTGAATGACTTGTCTCATGTGATCTAGCCTTAGAATACCTTCAGGCTAATAATGAATGTTCTTATAAACAGACAGCAAAGCTGCTTAAGTGGTGTAGCTATTACATGTGAACCTGCTATAAAAGTAGGTCTTCATTTTGACATTTCTGTATAAATAAATGCAGACTTAATCTAAATCTGTGTGAATTTGACTTTTGTTATGTCTCCCTAATGAATGCATTCATTAAGATTTTTCTTTTGAAGAGTTAAGGGAATATCTGTAAACCTGGAATAATCTTTGAAACCCAATAGCTGCTAACTTTCTTGGCCAGACTTTTCCAGCGTTACCAAATAAAGTATGATACAACAGCTGGGTCCTGAGATTTAATTCCTTAGGTGAGAGCTACTATGCTCCAGAAGTCTTCAGAATGAAATAGCTGGCTCTGATGTTCATAGAATGTCACCTTAAATTCCGCAGTTATCTGGTTTATGTGGTTTTGGGGGTGTGTTTGTTTTTATAATTTTTGTTTTAATAACGGGTGTTTTCCTGTGGTAGCATATTTGTCAGGAAGAGAATAGAATGCAAAAACCTGATATGTGTGGCAACACATATTTAGTGTCTTCCAGATTGGTCCCTACAGCTGTCAAGTATCAGTGTATTTGTGTGCATGTTCCTAGTGTTGTTCCCAAGCTTGATCGTCTGAAAATTAACACTTTGAGAAGGTTGTCTCTTGTTCCTTGCTAAAAGTCAGCACTGCTCCCTGTGCCTTCAACAGATATCTTACAAGAAACAGTGAATTTTGAGATCTCAAGGCTTGCTATGGAGTAACACATGGGCCAGCTCTGTTCAAATGGTGGAGTTCTGTTGGCAGTTTCTCAAATCAGTGAACTGCAAATGTTGGCATTATCTTTACAACCCCAGCAGTGAGGACGTGATGTGGATCCTGCCAGTTTTCTTACAGCAAGTGTCATCCATTAAGGCCTTTTGTAGCATAACCCAAATAGTTTTTACATGGACTGTTTCTTCTCTTTAATGCCTTTAAGGAAGGACCTGTTTTCTGGATTCTGAATCAGATATTTCAGAAATGTTTATTTATTATTTAATGCCAAGCTTCTGTGAGAAACTTGCTCTGCAACTCCCCACAGCCATACTCCAAACTGTCAGTGACGCAGAAGCGTGCAGACTTTCCATGGAGGGATGGTTTGTAGCTCACTTCTCTGGTGTTTATTCTGATGTTAGGAGGAATGTCTGTACTTCTCTTCCATGGAATTTATTTTGATGTTTCACAATAACAGGCCACACAGGAGGAGAACACAGAGCTGTGGTTTTCTCACACTTGTGTAAACACTGAATAGGCCAACCTCTGTGTGAGTAGAAGGGGCAGCTGAAATGGATATGCACAGATGGTATCAGCTCAGTCCAAGGGATACTTAAATAAAATTTCCCAGTGTTGGGAGCTTCAAGTTCAAGGCTTTTCTAGCATGGAAGTCTGTCCTAACCACTTTAAATTGTAGACTGTATTGTTAGAATTGGTTAGAATTTTAAAATATTTAGATTCTTACTTCCCCCACCTCCAGTGATCAAGAAAGCAAGTTCTTCTTTTGTTAAGAGACTTTAAAGCTTTGACTGACCAGCAGAGTTAGCTACATACAGCAACAATGTTTATTTTGTTATTCCAAACTGAGGAGTTGTACTCAGTGCCAAATTATATCACGTTCTTGAAAATGCCATCATTGGTGCTTGGTTATTTCTCTACTGTCTTCTTAGTCCTTCCCTCTTCAGTTAAACCTAGACATGGATCTCTTCTGATGTTCTTAGACTTGTTTTTTTTTTTTTTTTCTTTGACTCTGTGGAGTTCCTTAAGTTGTGCACAGAATGACCTCTCTGTTTGCAGTAAAGTGTGGGTAATGGGGTGTCAGTTCTTCCTTAACTTTGAGGTGAGGTGTATGAGGTATCCCAAAGCTGACTCTTAATATCCTCTTACAATTTTATTTTTTTTTTAAGTTTCATTTTGAAGTCCTCTGACTTGTTCCATCTGGCTTTCTTTAAGCCCTTTCTTTCCCTGTATTTCTTAAGCTATTTTTCAGCAGGCACAGTAGCTGTCCATATTTTTGTTATTGACCCCTGTTATGGAGGTTAAGTTGATGTAATACTTGAAAGACCATGGAAATGTCCCAGAGACTTGTAACTCATGGAACTTGTGTCAGAGATGGTTAAACAGCTTGTAGAACTTATTTTTCCTCTTTTCCTTGGGGCCTGAACTCATAGAGACTTATGTGTATGCCTAGCCTGTAGATGCCTCATATTTTGAATGGGACTTTAAGCAACCTGGTCTAGTGGAAAGTGTCCCTGCCCATGGCAGGGGGATTGGAACTGGATGATATTTAAGGTCCCTTTAAATCCAAATCACTCTGTGTTTTTTTTTTTATGGTATTTTAAGGTCTGTTACCCTGATGTTAGTGACATTGTTCACTGCTGTAGAGTAACGGTTTTTTTTTCAAAACTCTGTCAAATTTAGATGGAAGCAGTCTTAACAAAAATGCCATTTTGGAGGGGACATTCTACACATGGAAATTAACTTGCTGCTGCCTTAAGATTGAAACTTGAAATTATTCTTGCAGTGTTTTGTGGCTCTTCTCAATTCTGCAGGAGTACAGACAATGTAAATGCTGCCACTGTTGTGTGAGAGACACACAGATAAGCCTGATTCCTGTAGCTCTTTGCCTAGGAATCCACTGCAGCATCACCTTCTGTTTGACAGGCTGCTAAATTTATAATGATTAAAAGCTTCTGTGTCCTAGAAGAAAACTAAATTATTTAGGGTTTTAGTTCCTGCTCTGTGGCTGTAAAAGGTTTGCTTTTTTCTTCAGGTGGGGATTGGAGCTTAAGTCCTAGTGCTGCAGGCTGCATTAGGCATGGCAGAGGGTACTGTTGCCTGCAGGAAGGTTAGCTTTTCAGATTGGAGCACTGGCTAGAGCAAGGTGGTCACAGGAAAGTGGAGAGAGCACAGTCATCTTCCAGAAATAAAAACGAGGACGCAGGTGACCCTTTGGCTCTTGGTAGGCTTCTGCTTCTCGCATATCTCTTTGCATAAGCAATCACATCTCAGTTCTTCCTGAAGTAAAGCATGCCAGTAAAATCCATCTGCTCTGCACTGCCCTTGCTGTCTTATGACACAAAGACAGGTGTCCTCTGTGTGGGCTTCTCAGATCTAAAGATCTAGCCTCTGATTTAGGCCTCTTTGTAATGAGACACTTAACTGTGCTCCGATGGCTTTTTTTTGTGATTGTGAGGTGTGGAAGGAGGGACAGAGACAGCAGAAACACATACAGATACTGCAGACTTGACCTCACAAGGCTGAGCTGAAGAGCCTACAGATGCCAGTGCCCTTTGCCCCTTTTTTGTCACATTGCTAATGTTCTTAGGGAGTGGCAGATACACTAAATCTTCTGGGGTTAAAATAGGTCTATCCCCACCATCAGTCTGGTGCTGTGGTGTCATCAGGTATTGATGCATTTAGCAACCCAGACTGAATTACATGGTCATAGCAGGATAGAGCACCTTTGTCCATGTTGATCGCCAGTTTTGCCCTTGGAGTTGGAGAAAAGCCAGCCGTAAGGTGCTAGTAAATAAAATCTCTCAGTCCTTTTGTTCTGTGGGCTCTATATCACTTCTTATTTTATCCTGGTGCTTTCTGGTGCTATTTTCTATCACCCTTATCCAATGTCAAGATAGAAAAAGACCTCTCTGATCCTCATGTTATGCAGGAAATGTAGACAGTGCATGTTCCTGGCAGGCTGTGCGAAGATCCCATGGATTATTTCCTGGCTTTGTACCCTGCCAATGCCAGGCACTTGATGGTCATCATAGGAATACAGACATGGACCTGGAGGTGCTTTTTTCCTGAGCCAAGGAAAAAGCAGATGCACAGCCACCACAGTGGAGCATATGATGCTGTAATATGGGCTCTGGAACAGCTACATTGGAGGAACCTCTCTGTGAGTTAAATCTCTCCTGGAGCTATTCAGGTATGGATGGGCAGTCCTCTTGCCGGCTGTTGTCAGTGCTTTTTGAGTGTTGGGTGCTACATGAGACTGACATGGATCTATTGCCTTTTTTAGTACTATTTGGTCTACCTCTGCATGAAGCAGACTTGTTTTAGGTTTCTGGGGTTTAGCAGGATTTCAATCTTAGAAGCTAGAAAGGCATTTTCCTCAAAGCAAAAGTTTTTTAAAGAGATACTATGATGTATCTGTTTCTTCATGGCCTGTTTCCACCCTAAAAGGGTGAGAAAGAGGAGGTGGTGTCAGTATTGTTTGTGTGTCACCATAAGAAGAGTTTTGGTCTCTGCTACAAGGATTTTGATGTCCAAATAGAGCCTTTATCTGCTTATATGTTGCCTCATGATTATTCCTTCCTCATTCTCCAGAGTGCTTCATTACATCACGCTTGCCCTCTAGAGATTTTGTTCTGCTCCTATTCCTAGGAAGGAAGTTATGATTTCAGTGGGTACTTCAGCTGCTCTGGTTTTACAGGATAAGGAGATGTTTTTACCTTTCTCCCAGGCACTATTGCAAGGATGGGGAAAAGGGAGGGGTTGCTTTTTGGGGTATGAGGTTGTTGTTTTGTCTGTTTGGGGGTTTTGGCTTTTTGGGTTGGGGTTTTATGCGTGTGTGTGGTGTTGGTTTTGATTTTGTTTGTTTTCCCCCAAAACCTGACTGGACTGTTTCTGTCTTTGTGAGAGCATCAAATGGGATGGTGAGAGAATACTTACTACATAGAGCAGTTCTTCCCTTGGGGAGCTGTGAGGGACAGAAGGAAAACCGAAAGGAGTTCCTGTGGGTGCCCTGGCAGAAGGGTAAAACCTGGCATGGGCTGGGCATTGAATGGTGTTTGAAGACTGGCTGTAGGCCCAGTCAAAATCTCAAGATGGTTTCATTAAGAAGGCATTTGACAGCAATGATCTACTATTTTTGAGGAGGTGGGCTAATGAACTAGGCTGAATACAAACGCTACTCTAATGTGCTGTAACAAGCCTTCTATTTACTGTTGAGCATGGTTTCCAAGTCTAATAATCCCGTAACACAGAAAAGATATGGTGTCTTTGATATTGGAGTTAGATTGGGAAGGGGTCTGGATCTGCGCGCTGCTGGAAGTACAGATGAATACACATTTCTAGTGCCAAAGCTCTTCAGACTAGAAGGAATAGGATTTTATAGCAGTAATGACATGCATGCCCTCCTGTGTGCAGAGGCTGCCCTGGGAACCAAACAATAAAAAGCTAATTTACTGTCTTTGTACTTATTTTGAATGGCTTTGTGCAGTCTGAAGACATGTTATGGTTCTTCAGAGTTGGTGGTACATCACTGTGCTGGGAAATAAATGTTTTGGTACATGGTAATAAACCATTCAGCAGTGCTCTCCCACAGTACACTGTGGAGTTTGGCTTAACGGGCCTGATAGTCTTGATTCTGGGCTGCAGCTCTTTTGCTGTTCTTACAAGGAACTGCTTTATTGTCACTGTCCTGTGTGATGTTAGAGATACTCAGGGACATTCTAGCTGACGTGGTAAATAAGCACTAGAGAATTTAAAATGTTACACATTGTAAGCAAGAAAGACATGCTGTCAAAATATAGTAGATTTGTGGTAAGCTGGGGACAGGTAGGGCACCTCTAGGACGAGACTGTTTGCTTTGGGTTATGCCTCCTTCAGAGCAAGGGGGGCTCATTGTCTCTGGAACTAGAAAAAGTGTCAGAGGGATAAGTGCTAGAGAGCATTAACTGGAGTTTGGTGAAATGGCAGAAGTGCAGATTCACTGGAAAATTACCTAATTTTGTTGTCCCTAAAAAGATACAATAGCTTTGGAGGGCAGCTCTTCAAGCAACCCAAGGGAGGATACTGTTACTACCTTGTCTCCTGCATTGGCTGTGAGATACCTGGGGGGTCCCTGCTTCTGTGGCTGCCTAGCAAGGCAAAGTAGTGAAATGTTTCTTTTTACACAGGAAGATGGACAGTGCATGTGTTTATAGTCATGGTCTTAGGTAAAAAATGTGACTTTTTCTAATATCTGTAAAAGTTATTCCTCTATTTTCTAGTTTCTAGCCATCCTTCTCATTTCATTCTTGCTAGTGGCATTTGAAAGGGACCAAGGTATATGCAAAACTTTCAAACTCATTAAATAGCAAGAAGAAATGTTTTTAAGAGGGTTAGTTAAATACAGAGAAAGCATCTAGGAATTTCTGCACCACTGCACCATTGCTGCAACATTTGGGTGCCTTCAAAACCCAGCTGGCAGAGATGTGTTTTAATATGAAATTGAAGCCTGGTTCCTTGCTCCTCTTCTCATAAATGGAGGTATCTGCAGAGCTGAGCTGCCAAGCTGAATAGTATTTCCATTCAGCAGATGACAAGTACTGAGTTGTTTTTATAGAAGAGATGTGTTTCCAGATTTGTTAAGACTTTAAATGTTTACATAATATTTAATGCAAGAAAGAGCCCCTCTGGTAAAAAGTGTTACCTGATAAACCTTCTGATAAATACATGTCAATTGAAAGAGACTGTTTAAAAAAGTCATCCTGAAAGGATTCTTGGAGAAGAGAGCTGAAATATGCCTCCAGGAATATTCAAATAATTTCCTTAACGTCTCCGAAGAACAATTACATGGTCTGTGACATTGCTGGATGATATATTCAGCTGGGGAGACCACCCACTTCCTCCTCCTCCCTCCTCATCCTCCTCCTCCCTTTTCTCCTTTCCTAGCTCCCACAGAGTCCCATAGGAGATTAAGTATCAACACGGTGATGTAATTTAGAGGCTGTTGGTTTTCCGAATCACTAAGTCGGTTTTATTCTGAGGACAAGCTTTGTTTCCACAACATCTGGTGAGGAGAAGCTGCCAGCAGCATTTACGCTGTGGATATCTGCCTCTGCTGATTTTTTTGCTTGTCTGTGCATAAGGAAAGAGAGCAAAGGAATGGAGACTTGACTACTTCTTCAAGCCTGTTTTCTTTAGCAAGAGCTGCTGACTTCTGCTAATAGTGATTTAAAAACATACTATGTGACAGTACATGGATGCTGTTTCTTGCTTGTTTATTTTCCACTTGCACTGAAGACATGTTATGGTCCCCGAAATTTTCCTTGTCCAACATGCGTGTAAGGCTAACAGCAAAGGGGTTGCTCCGAAACATTCGTCTACCTTCTGGCTACAAGAAAAGCACTGTTATATTTCATACAGGTTTGTGGTTTCTTAATATGATGATTAGAGCATGCATTGAGGGAATATCTTGTTTACTTCAGCAGCAGCAACTGAGCATGAAAGGTTTTGAATTTCATAGAGAAGCCTGACTTTTGAGCAAAGTAGCTTCATGTTCTAAGTCTGGTGTGTTCCTGCACTTGAGCTGAGCTGCTCATTTGGTAGATGGTTATTCTGTTTATGAAATGCTAATTGGAATTTGCTCTGTCTTCTCACAAGTCCAAAAATAGTATCAGGAAGTTTGTGCTATTAAGTATTTATCTAATAATTTTAATGATTTTCTGCTGGGATCACTGTCTTTTCTATACCTTGATGGGGAGAAGGGAGGGGGGAGTGGAATGAATACAGGGGCTGTCGTGATGTGGCATTCTGTCTGTGAGAAATATTTAAATACTTGTAGATATCTGTTACAGTACATGGCATGTTAAATACATCTTATTTGCAAGTAGGACAAGCAAGCTTTAATGCTCACTTGTGTTGATACAAGCCTAGAAATTATGGAGTGTTAGAGACATTCAAGAGAAGTGTGTATTTAAACATCCCCCCTCAAAAAAACCAAACCAACAAAAAAGTGAACTCACAAAAATCCCACCAGGAAAACAAAACAGAAACAACAAAACCCTAGAAAACCAATCCAACTGCAGTCGCCACAAAATTCTTAGCTGCATCTGACCTGATTTTCATCTTTAGTGGCAGGTAAAGCAAATAAAGCAAATATCTGGAGTGGGAACAAGACTATGGAAGCTGAGTTTTGTTCCAGGACATACATGGTTTTGGTGGAGGGTGGCAGTTGTTTGTTGTTAGTTTGTTTTAGCTAAGATACACGACATCTAAAACTGGTGGCAGCCTGCATATTACATAAGGCGTTTTCTGCACTGTACTATTTGTAATTTTCTGTCATTTTACTTAGGGAGGAGCAAGCAGCTACATAAACTAGTTTTGCAGAAGCTCTTACTCTCCCTCTCTCTCCTGAGCACCACCCTTTTTCCTTTCATTTTATTTGGAGTTCAGGTCTACCAGTCAGCTTGCTTTCCTGTCCTGGCAAAGTAAGTATGGTGTCCCAGTTCCTCCTGGATGATAAATTCAGTTACAAACGTAATATAGGCCAACTATGAAACATAATATAGACTTCTGTCTGCAGCTTGCTTGCATGGCTTTAAGCTAGATTAAAATACCTTGATGCTAATAATCCTTATATAAAGGGGTCTGTGCTTATACCTACATCCTTGATGTTGCTAACAGTGTGAAATATACACATAGGTTTTTTGTCCCTGGAATATGCACTAAAAGGGAAGCAGAGGAGATAATAATGTTCATTAATTGCTACTTACTTAGTTTTTCAAAATTATATACATTTATCAGTGCATGTGTCAAGGGACTTTTGCAATTATAAGGATACATTTGTGGTTTTATTTTGTTTGAGTGGATGTGAAAGCAAAACCTGCCTGCAGGATGCCTCTGTTAAATACAGCATGTAAAATAGATTGCTAGTGCTGTGTTCTAGTTAGGCAGCACTTCACTAAATAAGAAATGCTGAATAGACCTTCAGTGTGTTTGTGTGCAATACGACAGGCTAATGGTACATCATTGAAAGCTCAGAGGAGGCTTTGCCTTGTCTCCCACTTCTGCTTTGCTGTCCCTGTCTCTTACAGGAAGTTGGTGCATTAGCAGAAAGCTTGCCAGTGTTTAGCTAGAGCTGAATATTCCAAGCAAGTAGGGCATCTGAAAACCAGGTCATACTCTAGTGCACAGTGCAAGTATGTATAGGATACACTGTGGGTTTAGACACAGTGGAATGCATCAAAGCTTGTTAGCGATTATTTTGGGTTCATAACTCAGCAACAGTAGATCAGTCAATGTCAGTGTATATCATAAGCGTGGAAGGTTCTTGTTTTTGTTGTTGTTAAATGCCAGGAGGAGCCATATTTGGTTTTGCAGCACCAGTGTATCTTTTCTTGTAGTGGTTTAGTTGGATTAAAATGACGTGATCACATGTGGCTTCTTTCCAAGGTCACATAAGCAATGAGAAATAGAATATATTAGGACTGTGTCAACAAATAAGGGACAAGAGGAATTAAAGAAAGGAATTTCGGGGTCCATGTAGGAATGTGAATGAGTGTTATGTAAGCAACATTCAGTTCTGGTTTTGGTGTAGACTGCACTTTTAATAGGCATTTCAGATTTCATCTGTTGCTCGCTTTCATAATATCATAGCCCAACTGTCTTGTATGGCTACAAAGCATCCTTGAGATACTTAGGACAGTTATTGAAATGTACAGTTTTAAAGTGGTGTGGAGTACAGGTCAAGTTGGCTTTTTCTGTTACCATGTCCTGACTGACAGTTTGAGGTGCAGTAACCTGGTGAAGTTAGGATGTAAGCACTACTGGGACGAAGAGGATGGAACTTGCTCTTGTGAATTCAAAATACCCCCTTTTGCAAGTTGTAAAATATCCTTTGACTTGAAGGTATTTCACAGCGACCTGCTGCAGTTTCTTCACGGTGTGTACTACGGCTGGATGTATGGTTACTTGCACTGGTGTGAAGTTAGTCTAGATTAGTTATTGCATTTATGGTTAAATGGCTCCTTTAGCTGAAGTGTGTTTGCACTTCCTACATCTTGTCCAGGTGGAGGTGTCAGAGGAACTGGAGTAATTAAAGTATCTTTTAGTGTTAGCATACAGCTTCTTCAGGGAAAACCAAAAATTTTTTTTTTTTTTTCCTATGAATGAAATAAATCCAGAGGAAATTTGCTTTAAAATTTAAAATGGATTTTTTTTTAAATCATTCAGCTTGTTGCCTTATGTCTAACTTCCACCTGCTCTGCACAGCCTCAAGGTCACCATATCCAGGAGTTTCTTCTCCCTTTAAATGCAGGCAGACATCAAAGTGTCATTTTTCTCTGCTACTGGAAGCATAGTACACCTGCATTATTAGCTGTGTATTAATGAGTGTCCTCTTCAGCAAAACCAGAAACACTGAAATAGGTCAGGAAATCCTTTATTTGCCTGTCCTGTGACTTGTAAAACTTATTTTTGCCAAGTAACTGAAACTAATATCTCAATGCTTCAGAACTGCATAAACATGATAGATGTGAGTTAAGCATGCACCAGTGTCTTTCAGTGATGAAATAAAACATTGGGTTCCTTTATCAAACCATTACAAATTTTCACAGAGGAGCAAAGTGCTCTTATGTTCTTCATGCATCAGTGGTGTGACAGAGTAAATCATCATCTCTGTATGATTCTGTATAAACTGCCAGAGAGAGACATTATTTTATGAATTATTCGAAACATTAATTTTGAGTTACTAGTGTGTTCTTTTGCATGAAGATAAAATTCTAGACAAGGAGCTGGTTTTGCAAATGGATGTCAAAGCTTTTGTACCTTTTGTTCAGAGTTTTCAAGGATTGTACACTGAGCTGTACTGATGCTTTTGTGAGGAGCTGTTTTCATCGAGTCCTTCATGCTGCTCTTCCTTAATTTTTTTACTTTCCCTAAGCAAACTGTGCTTAATGTTCTTATCTTGCTGGTGACTTCCATTTCTTACTAAACCTAGTTACTCTCTTATTACCATGTGAGTCAGAAGTGTCTCAGGACAAACAGTAGCCAATGTCATTTCAGAAGTACCGACTTAAAAAAATTCCCTTTTTTGTGTTGCTACTAACAAGCAAACATTACAGGCCTGTTTATTTAAGCAGATGACATCATTTTCCAATATAATTCCTTCCCTAAATACTGCTTCGGATCACATTGAGAACTATGAAATTACTTTTGCCCGTTGCAAAGTAGTGCTCTTAAAGGAGGATTCCGAAAGCCTCAGGTGTCACGAGTTGCTTAACTGTTCGTATGCCTTTCCTTTCCACCTCAGAAGAATAACTGAAATGCCGAGTAACGTCTGACGCCACAGTTGAATATGGAATTGTAGACGAATACCCAACACAATCAACCCTACTAAGAATTCTAAATCTAAAAATCTGTTGGAGAGATTTGATACAGATCAAGCATGTTAAAAATTTGCGTCACCTACCAAGGAAAACTATAGTTCAGAAGTAAAACCAGCTTGTCTATTCTGAGCAGAAGAAGTTGAATAACTGGAAACCATTTGTGATGGGAAATTCTGGATTTAATCACATTTCTGTTGAAGTTGATGAGACTCTTTGCGCCTGACTTAATCTATTAAAGACTGGGCGCTAAATGACTTGCCCAATGTGTTTGATTTCAGTCCTAAGAGGTCACAGCTTCAGTAGGCATGTAGGTGATAGCTAAATGGAGGTCCTTATTTTCAGATGGCAGATGTTTTTGGAGCTTGTAAGTATAGTTCATACTCTATACCGTCTTATCCAATTGTCGCACTTACAGTAGGTATAAAATGAAGATGGCAGTAGTTCCTCGATAGCAGAAATGAGCTGCTGAAAAAAAATACCAAACCAAAAATATGCCATGTAAACCCCCACAAACCACCAAAACACATGTCAAAGTCAAAACAATAACTTCTCTGTGATTTTAACACTTAAACTGTGCATATATTTAATAAAGCATGAAAATAAATGAGGGGTTTTACTCATAAAAAATCTTTAGAGAAGAGCAGGAGTCAGTGAAAGCAGATCGATGGCAACTTTTGCATTCTGGTTCCACTGTAGTGAGTGATGTTGGATTTTTATTCCTTCACTTAAAGAGATTAATTATAAGTGAAGGATGCCTCAAGTATTTGTCAACATGAAATAAAGTAGAATTGCTGCTTCAAACTCAACTTCATAGAAGAATAGTTAATTGGCAAGTAAATATGAAAGACCTAGCAAATTATGTTTGCTAATATCATTTCATATTCTAAGTGTGTATTTGTTCCCACTTGATACGCCTAATAGATGAGAAGGGTCTTGCTGCAACCTATTTTGCTGTGAAGTAGATTGGGGTTTGAAAGTGTCAGGCAGCTGTAATTACACTTAAAAACCTGAATAGCTTTTAAATTACTTCAGGGGATTTCCAGTGTGGTAAAACTGGATTTAAAACGTGTCAGAGCTACCTCTACAAGTTTTGCAACTTTTGCAAATGAGTCTCTTACCATAGTAGAAATTACTTTCAACATCCAGACAAATAAAGCATTACTACTTACTCAGTTCTTTTAATTTCAACTTTCTAAGGCATAAAGCAGTTTTTTGTTTGTTTGTTTTTTTTTTTTTTTGAGGAAAAGGATGCCATGAAATCTGTACTAGAATGCAGTGCTTTGAGTATTTGCAGCCAGTCAGCTGGCTGTTTTGTGTTACTCTTTCTTTGTTGGCACAGAAAACTTTGATGTAGGCAGGGGGTGGAAAGCAAAAAAGTTTCATGTGTCTTCAATTAATCAAATATAATCATGTTAATTGCTGTGGAGGCAATACTGCGTAGATTGGGTGTGCACTTAGCCCTCTCAATGGCAAGCAGTAACAATTCCTATTTATAGATTGGCAGTTAATTTAGTGTCCTGTAATGAAGCAGTGTCTCCACTGTTTTTAGTATTTTAAGAAGTTCTGTTCCTTGAGTGGCATCATGCAATGGAAGAACCTGGGTTCAAAGCTGATGGATTTGATACCTCTAGGAAAAGTCCTGGCATTTCAAATGGCTCTTGACTGTTTCACCAAACGTCAGACCAAAAACTACCTTGTTTGGAAAATTATTTGCAAGCAGATCCCATCTCTCTTGGCTTACCTTCCTGCAGAACAAAACTCAGTGAAGGCTGCACTGGTCAAGCTGTCTAGCTTGCTGAGTTTACCTGTATGTCTGTTTATTCTTCTCTAGACATACCTGCTGTCTGTGGGCCAATAGAGTAGTTTTGTTGTCAGACAGATTTGATTGAATTAAATCTCCTTTTTAAGAGGAGGTGAAGCTATTACTTCTACCGTGATAATGTGGTAAACTAGTGCTGCAGAATTATTAATGATGTAGATTACAGTTAATGGTATCACTATCACTTTTCTAAGTATGTCTACCAGCAGTGCTCTTCCCCATTCTATTACCTTTTCCTGGTCATGGAGTAATTTTTCTGTTCTCCATTCTACAGGGAGAAGAAAATAGCATTTGATCTTCTGAGAAATGAGTGTATCAGCAGGATAACTTACATACTTTAAACTTCTTTAATAATAAAAAAATATTCCTGTTCAGTTAAGCTGTCCACATACTCACATGTAGAAATAACCCACCTTAAATAACCTGGCTTGTATCTGGCTGAGATGTTTTTCTTTGCAGTTGCTACTTATGAACCCTCCATCGGTATCATCTTCACTGATGTCTGGTGGTTGTAGCAAGGACATTAATAACCCTGTGTCCTGTGTTAAACTCCTGGTTAAATTTATTTTTGCTACTTCTTGTCATGGTAGTATGCTGCTTGTGCATTTATGGCAACTAAAGGTTCCTCCTCAAGATGCTTGTGTAAACAGTTTGTGATGTTGTGGAAAAACTTCTGGTTGGGCAGGAAATAGGGCAGCTGGGAACATCTGTGGTGAAATTCTTCTAACAAAACCTCATCCTTTTCTTAAAGAGAACTAGCAGTTTCACTAGAAAATTTGGAAAGTGTTATAAATAGTAATGAATTTACTTCATGCCTTTATTTTTTTCCTATCAAACACTTAAATTATTAAAAATGTTATGCTTGTATTTATTGCAAGAATAGACTTTGTGCTGAGCCTTTTCAAATATTTGAAATAGTAAACCAGGAGTACTGGAAATGTGTCTAGCAGAAGAATGTGTGAACTTACCTATTAATCTAATTGCAAATTACTCCTAATAAAACAGAAGGCTAGAAAACTTTGCTTTTCTTAGCTATTAAGGATGGGCCACTTGTTGTATAATCAATATAAAATCAAGGCTCACTTATTTCTACAAATATTACTGTACAGTCTGTCACTTTCTTAACTCACCACATTAAGAAGTTTTGCCACCTAAAAAAAAGGGGAGGGGATCTAATATGAAATGAGTAGCATAAACCTGTTAAATCTACATTTCTGTGTCTTGGAGGGACCTCTCAACTAGGACTTAGGGTCAAGGAAGACAAGATGTGTATGTAATGTGCAGTAGCTATTTTTCTTGCTGCACTTATTAATGACACAGTTAGAGGTGTTTGTAGTTAGAGATCTTTCATAGGGATTAACCTCATATGTGGGTTTTGGTTTTTGTGATAAGTTATGGGCATACTCCAGTTTACCTGAGGAATCTGCTCCTCAAGAATATTTCTGTAGTCATCTTTGCTTCTCTCCGGGCTCACCACCCAATTATGCAGAAATGTAGCTCTGCCATCCTTGTGGTTCTTTGTTAGCTTAAATAGAAGAGACTCTGGGGAACATTGAATGCAAAGAATGATGTGATTAATGTTTTGAATATCCTTCACAGGAACTGCCTGGTCTCCACAGCAGGCATGGTAAGCAATTGCTCCTTGAGGGGAGCACTAGTCCCTGTTGGGCAGCCTTTGCCAAAGTGATCTTTAGTTTCACAGTTTGGGTAGGAGTCATTGAGAAAAGAAGTGCCTTAACTTTCAGGTGCAGTCAGCAGGCAGTGGCAGGACTGTGTGCCTCTCCAAGGGTGGAGATATATTACATCTTATGGCTAATAAAAGCACTGGGTGCTGCCTTGTTCTCTGTTTTGTTTTCAGCTTGGCAAGATGTTTTCGTGTGGGCTCCATGAGGTTGTGCTCAGGTTGTTCCTGAAACAATGGTGTGCAGTGTTCTAGGCACGTCCCGGGGGAGACATCTTTGCTGCTTAATAACAGGAAAGCTGTTTAACATAACAGGAAATACACAAAGAAGTACTTAACTATGATGTGGTGACTGCCAGGAATTGTCTAAGTGTATTTTGTGTGTCTCTTTAAAAGGGGATGTTCCAGCAGCACTTAAAGCTGGTATGGGATGCTTGAGATACCACATTTTCCGTCTTGCAGTTTCACTGAAGCATGTAAAATTGAATTCATGTGGATGATTTTAACTGGCAGCCACTGAAGTGGTTCCATTAAGATGCTATTTTATTCTGTTGACCAGCAAATTGTGCTTCACAGCTAGGGTAGCTTTAAAGTACCATTTCAAGGTTAATTTTAGACATGTGTTCGCCTATGCTGATATTCCTTGAAACACGGTATGCAGCTGCCTCCTAAAGTGCGTTTTCCTGAGGTTGTGATCTTACCTCTGATTTTGGTGGCTGCTTATATTTTCCTTCATTCTGCAGGGACTTTACTTCATGTTAACTGTGGTGATACATGTAATCAAAAGGATGAATAGCACAGGTGGATTGTCCCATAGTGAGCAGTGTTGAAAATACTCCATTAGCATTTTCTATATAGCTCCTAAGAGCTCTAGGACTGATTCTTGAAGGGATTTGGGCAGTTGAGCAGTTTAAACTTATCTCAGTTTGATTTCCAACCTGTAAGCTTAATCATGCCCACACCATCATTGAAGGTTTTAATCCATGGCCAAAGTTCATGTACTAGCTTTGTCTCTGAATTGCTTTATATTTCATTTCATGCTCAGAAATTTGTGACTTCTCTAAAAAGTAACTCAGTATATACCAAAAAGAAAATTTGGATGTTAGGTATTTATTTCATAACTTGAAACTGCAAACTTAGTTACCTGTTTTCTGAGGAAAATGTTGGAATTGAACTTTTTAGTGATTTTTTTTTTTGTTAGATAAAGTATGACTATTATGGATAACTTAGCACTGATTATAGTGCTTCCTGCATGCTTAGAAGTGCCATCACCTCACATTTTAAAGAACAACCTGAATGAATTTGTGTCTAATTTGGATTTATTTGTCTTTAAATGGATGTAGAGTTTCCTAAACACAGGAAGCTGTTGTTGGGTACATTTAGAAACAGTTTTGGCACAAGTGCAGTAATACAAAACATAACTGAGGCTCTTTAAATTCTAATGCTTGCCCTACTTTTTCTCCCATAATATCCTTTAGGCAGTATTTCAGTGCCATGCTGAAGTCAGTGACATTTGTTACAGTCATATAAGATCAGCTCATACTAGTGTGATTGAGTAAATAGCTTCTGAATTCAAACTAAAAGCCAGCCTGTCCCTTCCGTCCAAGGTAGCTGCAGATACTGTAGAATAAATGATACATATTGATGTTTTAGTCTTGTGGTCAAAAGTGTGGTTTACAGGTTTCTTTTGTACAGTCGTTTTCAAGAAAGATTATGGTTCCTTTCAAATTACTGAGCTTTACACAGGCTCTGACTCTGAAAAACTTTGAGTAGTTCAGGAAAAAAGAGAAAAATACCAATTTCTTGAATCTACCATCAAGCTGAGCTAATAAATTTTCTGGCAGCTAACTAATCATGTGTGGGTTGTGCAGGAAGAATTGCTTCATTGATTTAGAGGCAGGCATAATCGATGAAGTTCAGTGATTCAGTTAAAGTTCCAAGTTCTGGGTCATTTGGTTGGGATTTTTTTTGCCTTTATTGAAACAAAGTGGACGGCACAAGCAGAAGGTGACTTTCAAACTTAAAAGCTTAATTCTGTGTGCTACAAGAATCCTGGTTGGATTTGTTTGGAGTTCTTTCTTTTCTTAGCTGTTAAAACCTAGGGTTGTTGAAGCCAAGTTTGATATGTAGATCTAGAATAAATTTATCATGCAAATAAATAAGCTATTAACTTTCTCTTACTGGGATTTGTGAGCAACAGTGTTTCTCCCAGTTCCTTGATGTTTATCTCTAGCATACTTATAATGCTTGCTAGCCCTTTTGGAAGGAAGCATGTTAAAAAATAGTTGAAAAATATTTAGACTGTCTGCATATCTGACTTCCCAGAATGTAGGAGGCTGCAGTGCATGTGTGAGAGCAGCTTCTCAGCTAGCCTGTTAATATCTGGATGAAATATGTGGCATGTAGAGAGATTATAGTCAGTGATTTAATCTCTGTGAATTCAGATCAGGCTTGAGCTGGAAGAAAAGGTATCATAAAAAATGCAAGGGGGGTGTATTGTGGTAATACTTGAAACAGTTGAGCAGTCTGGTGAAATGTCTATGTCTACGTAGTGCTTACCTTACCTCAAGAAGGAGTAATGTAAGTGGTTTCTGGAGGCTTCTTTCAGCCCCTATGTTCCTGATGATGAGCAGGGAAGGGTAGACTACAGTATTAAGGAAAGAATGAGTTCAAGCATTGCAACTTGGACAGCTTCTTCCTTTCTGACTGTGTTTCAGCCTTGATTGCATGTGAGAGCTGGGATCTTCAGAAAGGCTGGGAAAGGAGAAAGGTTGTCTTGACATCATTCTGCTCGCTGGTGTTGTGTGAGGGTTTTCCACACACACGTGGATATACAGTGTGCTTTTTCCTGTAACACCACACACAAACACGGGCACTGTCCCACCTGAAAGTCTATTCCTGGATGTGATGATACCCTGTGTTTATCTGCAAATGGGGAAATGGGTGTATTCAAGAAGGATGTAGTGGTGAGGAGGAGGGATCAGGATTTGCACTGTGGAGGCAGTTAATAGGATCTGGAAAGGGCCTGAAGATGATACGAACTAATCATGATGGGATTCCCTGTTCAACTCGACTCAAGAGTCCTGACTTTGTAGACACAGGCTGCAGAGCAACCGGAAAAAAATGTGATGTTCTGTATTGGTGATGAAGCAGTAGAGGGCACCAGACAACAAGGAGCAACTTCTTATATAAGAGGTAGAAATGGAGAGAAAAGAAAAAGGAGGGGAAATAAGAGCAGAGAGGAATAACAAACATCAGCCTTCAGTATCACTCTGTGCTTGGTTCTGTGGGCAGGTGTGTGTTTTGGGGATGAGAAGGCACTGCTGCAGCTATAAGAGGGTATGCAGAAAAAAACAGGAGTGCTTCAGATGTCTGTTTGCTTACTCAGAGCAATACCTGAACTGGAAACTTCAATGTAAACCCCTTAGGTAAACAGAATTGCTAGCTATTTTTTTTTTTCCATGAAAATCCAGGGAATTCAAAGATTTAAAGTTGCCTGTGGCATATATGATAAACTGATGTAGCAAAATTCAAGTGCCTAAACCAAAGATAGTAGATTGAGATACAGTTCAAACTTTAACTCAGTCCTTACTGGCCAAGCCATCAATACACTGTAACACATCCTCATGCAGTTATTTTCCATCCTGTCATCTGTGTCCTTACAAATGGGTGACTTGCAGCAGTGGTGCTTTTTTAAGGTGGATGTAGAGTTGTTTCATTAGGGTATTTACAGCCAGTTCCTTGTATCAAAACATCCATGCTTTAGGCTTGTCATTATTAGTACAATAAACTAGTTCTACTGTCTTCTCTCTCCTTTTCTTTTCCCACAGACAGAGGTAGGTAGCACTGTATAGTTAACTGGCATGTGTTAGGCTTTGTCCGGTTTCAGAATGAGCTAGGAAATCAAGCATCAGTATTGTTCTTGGTTACAGAGAAAATAACTACAGCAACTCTGATCCACTGACAGTCTGGCTGGTGCATGTTAAATTTGTCTTCTGTAAATTGCATGGCATTTCAAATTTGGTTATTTAGTTTGAAGTTGTATCTGAACGTAGAGAGGACTTACTAGGTTTTTTATATATATTTGTAGTTGATGTGTGGCTCATTCATGCTTAATATGTACTAGCTAGCTGAAAACCCAACTCAGTTCCAAGTGTTACAGTTCCAGTAAACTTGAGAATATTGGGAATGCAGTTTAAAAAGAAAATCACTTTGTACGTTAAGTGTTCAAAACTCAGTGCCTCTGTAAAGGATTCCTGTGGCATATAAGGTAAGAAGTGTTATTGGCACAATGCTGAGATTTCAGCATTAGTCAGACTTGCACGTGTACTACACATTTAACAGGCAGACATCTATCTGATAAGTTTATTACACACTTAAGGTTCAAGTCTGAGACTCCTTTAGGTCTTTTGTAAAACATGACTTGTAAAGGTTATCCCTTCCAATCTTCTGAACTGCTAGAAATCTTGGACATTGTATTTTGAAGTTTTGGGGTTTGGGTTTTTTTTTTTTTTTATTCTTTCCTGTCATCATCATGGCCTTTGCCAGTGCACTACTACTCAGGTTGGCAAAATGCATGCCTACTTGATATCATCTCACTTGATGCTCACTTTGTCATCATCAGGACTGGAAAAGAGACAGCTACTGGGGAAATAACAAATAACATAACACTAAGGCAGCGTAGAGCCCAGTTCAAGAGAGTCTTGGTAACCAGGCTTCCCTTCAAAACTTGCTCTTTAAAAAATGCACAGGCTGGTTGATCAGCCAGTTGCACTGATGACACAAGTTGAGTTAACGCTTGTCTTTGTGCTTTTATTTGGGAAGCCATCAGCACTTTGGAGGGTAATGCATTTCCTCAGATGTGGTTTAGGTATCTTTAGAAACATTATAGTCTTAACTCCTTGCACAGCTTCGGTGTAAGGTTAATGTAGGTTTTAAAACAGAAATTATAATCTTCAGAAGTGTGAGTAAGGCTAATGCAACGTGGAGATTCTGTATGCTTAATCAGTATATGAGCAGAACATACCAGAGTAATGGCAAACAAAAATGTGTTGTTAACATGCTTCCTCTGGGGGGGGGAAAGCACTGTGTTCTGGGCAGTCGATTTGACAATGTGCTAAAACAGTTACACAGGTTCAAGAAGCGTGTACCATAGGACAGGTGACATCTTAGGGAACCAAAGACATGTCAGTGTTTAAACAGAAGGCATGGTTTTGACGGAGAAATACTGATGTTTCAATGGATAGTTCATTTTAATGGGCATGTATCCTCAGGGAGCCCACTTCAAAGGCTGTTGTGTGGGTAAGACTCTGTTGGGATAGGAACTGGAAGGATAATGTACTGTGGCTTATCTAGGAGCCTTAGTGCAATGTCACACTTGGATTGTTGGTATTTTGCTTGCCTTCAATTTTATGGCTGCCCTCAGTGTCTCTTCATGCAGGGAGGGCACTCCTTCCCTCATGGAAAGATGGCAGGGGCATGCTTGTAACTCAGCAGAGAGTCCAGACCCTCACACTGTAGGGCAGAGGGCTTGCTACACCCTGTGGGTTATCATTTCAGAGCCTGAAAGAGTATGATGTGTCAGATTGACTGGCAATGAGTAGGCTGGCATCTGTCTTCAGAGGAGCCCTTGTAAAGGGTTCTTCTGAAGGACTGCTTGGACTTGCTGAGCCTTTTGTGGAGATAGCGAAAAACCACTTTGTGGCCCAGAGAAGGGTGACAAAGATGATCAAAGGACTGGGAGGCCTGCTGCATGAGGAAAGATTGGGAGAACTGGATTTGTTCAGCCTGGAGAAAAGAAGGCTCAGGGGAGACCTTATCACTACATTCCAGTATTTGTATTCAACCTTTGAAGACTGTAAGAAGACTCAGATGAGGTGTATCAGATACAAGTTAGTCCTGGGGACATTCCAATTAGACACAAGAGGAAAATGTTTCACACTTTTCACAATGAGCCATTGGAATAATCTCAGGGAAGTGGTGGACTCCCCAGTGTTGGACACTTTTGAGATTCAGCTGGACAGGGTGGTGAGACATCTTGTCTAGGCCATGTTTTTCCCAAGAAAGGTTGGACCAGATTATTTTTGAGGTCCCTTCCAACCACGTATTCTGTGATTTTTGTTCAGAACAACTCGAAGGATTTGATGACAGCTAAAATAACTGGATGTTCTGGGCAGGGACTAGTGTCTGACCTTGAAGAAGAGAGACTCGAGGGTTACAGTAAGAGTAAAGGAAAGGAAGAGCTGCCAAGCTGGTTTAGGAAGAATCTACTTGTCTTGGGCTTCAGACCATATTGGTGCAGAGAGAGAGAGAAGATGAGAAGTGCTGTTAATCTTCCCCCAGCTGCTGTGATACAAGGCCAGCCAAGCAAGTAGCTAGAAAAGTGCCTGAGATGCAGCGTTTTCTTAAGCATTTCAGTTGGTGGATTATTTCAGGCAGAACTGAAAAATGAAGTCACTTTGTTGAGGACTAGAACTGGCTCATGACTGATGTGCTTGAGGTGTGAACAGAGCAAGTTGGGGCTGTATGCACCAGCTTATACAGACAGGCCTGAGGCACAGCTTAGAATCAAAACATCACTCTTTCAAGAGTCTGTGTTTGTATAGTCCCCAGCCTGGGCTCGGAGAGGCGCAGCAGGAAGGTGTGTGTTTGCCACCTACCAAACTGGATGATGTAGGCAAAAATTACAGCTGCCCAAGCTATGGAGTGGCTGGGGGGGGCTGGAACACTTCCATCCAAGTCTAGCCTGTCAGACACCGTTAATCTAGTTTTGTGTCTGCTTTCCCTGTATCTTTGTGTGAAACTGCTTTCTGCATTTAGCCCAAAGCAAGAGTTTTGAAAGAATTGAGGGTGGTAATTTACAGCTAGCCAGATTTCCAGGTCCTCTCAAAGACAGTGTACGTACTGCTTCATACAAAACCTAAGAGCTTCCTTATGTGTATGGATGTTATCAAGTCTCCCTCTCTGAAGTGCTCTAGCTTATTGTGAGGCCAACTTTAAAATCAAAGCAATGAGATTAAATTGTTGATCAGTCTTTCTGTTGCATTGCTTGAATACCTTGTGTGCATTGCGGCAGGGGGGAAGGCAGCAGGGGAGGGTGGCAGGAGAATTTTAGAGCCCTGTTGAGGCTCCAGAATTAGTTGTTTAAAGATTAACATACAAAGCAAAGTTATATACTCACTTAGGGACTGGGTCAGATGTGAAAGTTTTTGAAGGAAAAAAAACCCCACAGAATCAGACCCATGGGTAGCACAGTACTGCATTGAAGGGACAAGCTTGCTTAGGAGAGGAAAAGATAAATGCAGCTAGAGTAGAGGTCAGCAGTGTAGATCTGTGTTCTTCAGGCTCTAATAAAAACATGTGGACCTTCAAGTTTACTTTAGTAATTATTGGTATATTTGAAGAAATTTGATCAAACTCAAAACTCTCCTGAACACATTTAACTGTGTTTCATGACTGCTAATCCTGTAGAAGATGCATGTTTCATAATGCTTGCCATAACTTGGTTCAGTGTGTGTTGTGGGATGTGTTGGCAGCATTTCCTTTAGTTCAGTATTTTAGTTGTAACTTGGCTGATTTCTTAAATATAAGTATGCGTCTAATTTGCAAGGCTATATTCTTATCCAAGTGTTCTCTCCTTTTATATGTAGCAAGTACTCTGTTCTGTAGCCCTCTCTAGTTTTTACTCTTGTTTTCATTTTTAATTTAGTCTTTCTCCTTAGCTCTCACTCTTTGCCAGCCTAATGCCAGGAAGTTCAGGAGTGGTTGTGGGGTGGTGTTTATAGTTTGTTGGTCTGGGTTTTTTTTAGCTGGGGAAGTGTGTTCAGCTACCAATTATAATTAGGTGTAACAAACCTTTTGAAAAAGAGAGAAGTTAGTATACGGATGCAACTAGTGGCTTCCTCTTTCATGTTTGGGAAGTGAAAATATCTGGTTGCTGATTTAAGTCTGACCCCAGTCCTACTTGTATGGACTAGTCAAACTCAGAACATGAAACCACCCTGAAAGTCAAAGTAATGGACTTTTTCTGTTGAGGTTCTGAATGAATCTTTGCCTCAGTCTTCACTGCTAAAGGCTCTGACCACACCACCCAAGTCTTGGAAGGCAGATGCAGGAACTGTGAGAATGAAGACCTTGGGCCCACTATAGGAGAGGATCTGGTTCGAGAACATCTTAAAAACCTGAACGTGCACAAGTCCATGGGACCTGATGAAATCCATCCACAGGTCCTGAAGGAGCTGGTGAATGAAGTTGCTAAGCCACTGGCCATCATATTTGAAAAATCATGGCAGTCAGGTGAAGTTCC
>JBCJKH010016477.1:0-15009 GCA_039877255.1 Loriculus beryllinus
CCCCCCCCCCCCCTTTTTTCTTTTCTTAGAGATATAAATAAAAGACACTGTTGAGGAAAACTGCACAACCTTTGAATGAATTAACAAGGTGGAAAACAAGTTATTACTAGGCAGGAAAAGAGAGAAAGCAGAAATCCAGAAAACCTGAAGCAGAAAAATCAAAAACAGTTTATTTTTTTGAGGGCAACAGGATGCAGTGATTGACAGTTAGGAACACACACTCTTCTGATCGTCTTTGCTATACGGAATTTATCATGGGCTTGACCTCTCAGCTAACTTGGCTTTTATATTTAAAAGTTCTGCTTTGGCAAATACATTCTCATCTTTAAAATATAATTATGATCTGAAAGTTGACACTAAAAATAGCACTAAGGAGCTTCATATTTATGTCTTTCTGATCTGTGTATCAATTTACTTGATTGCAACTGTCAAGTGTTATGTCCTCTGGTCCTCACAACTGAGCTCCCTACGAGGGTTAGTCCTACAGAAATGTTTAACAGGATGACACTTCTGAGTATAAATCCATAAGTAACAGTTGAACTATCAATGTGTAACTGTAAATACATATATATAAAGGACAAAGCACTCACAAGTGTTTAGCAACTTTCTTAAGAAAAGCAAGTGTCTGAGTAAAAAAAAAAGGAAAAAAAAAGTCAAATTAGGGAAACATTAAAAAAGTAAAAAGAATACGTATTCCACTAATCCATACTGGCATGCCAGGAAAACTTAAAGACAATTTGGAACAAACTTCACGAATTCTTACAATTAGGAAATACATGAGGAATAACATCATGAATAAGTCTTCAAATTAGCAAGTGACCAAGAAGTATATGCTTTGCCAATTTCGGTTCAGATCAAAATACTTCATGATACAAGCACATTTTTAGTACTTTTACAAATAAATGAGTGAGTTCTCTGGAATAAGATTCTTCACTCACATTATTTTTTTCCTGTGGTGTCAGAAACAGCCCTTTCAAGATGATTTTTGCAAATCTGCAAACTGAAAGGGACAATTAATATGTAATCTCATACAAAGTTAAGAGTCTTTGAAAAAAGGACAAAAAAGCTTTTAAATATGAATCTTGGAAAAGTTAAAAGTTTTGGGTTTTGGTTGGTTGTCTGTTGGTTTGGGTTTTCTTTCTTTCACTTTAATAACTGCCTGAACTACTGCACTAACCTGATGACACACTCATTTACTGTATTTTCTTATGCCCGTTATTCAGTTGTTGGCAGGAATACAACTTCATTTAGCAATAGCTTGGACCCCTCAGTAAGGGAATGTGTACATAGTAGCTCTCTAATCTTGCTGCCCAGCTGCTAAGACAGTCACATGAGTCACTTGCTGCCTTTAGAGCAACACACACCACTTGCTGAATTTAGAGACATTCTCTGTTTCTGCACTGGTCATACATATAAATTGAGTAATACCCTATCCTAATCACACACAAAACTGTTCTTGGTGTTTTTTTGGTTTTGCTTTGTTTTGGTGGGTTTTTTTCAATTTAAACCAGTGAGTCAAAGAACGTGTTTCTCACTAATGCAGTTAAAAACCCAGCTCCAAAAAGTGATTTATGTACCGGTTTTCAGCATTATCGTTTTCACTCCAGCTAGGTTAACTTCAGGATTCAGTTCAAATGGAGGTAACTTCATCTAATTGCTCAGTGAAAATCCAGCCCTGAAAGAATGAGGAACTCTATCTGCCAGGACAATTCAGCATACAGCTTCGGAACAAAACACTTTACAACAATTCCTTCCTTTATCAGGATTTTAAACTGTGACTGTTTGGAACAGCACCTTCTTCAACAGTCTATTTTAAAACAATCTACAGAAAGACTGGCACAGTTACTTTCATGCAGCGCTTCTGTCTACTGATACTTAAATCTCCTTGTGAAAAATAACTTTATTTATTAACATAATCTACAGGCACTACATAGGACGTGCTATCACATACAAACAGCACTCAGCCTTACAGCAAAAACACTGTGAGGATAATCTTTTGTGGACTATTATTGCACCCTCGTGTAGGCCCTACAATGTTTCATTTTGCTCTGTATCACTCTCTTTCGAGTATTTTCCCTGTGTTTTATTACGGCACTGTTCTTTGCAGACAGTTGAATATGGAAGTGATCAACAACACAATGTATTATGCTTGTATTATGGCCATAGGTGTTTAGACTACCAGTGTAACAAGAAGCCCACAGAATCATACTTCAAGGTATAGGGTTAATGCCACCAAAACCAAGGGTTCTTTTACATTATATGAAACACACTTCTCCAGTTCCAAAATACCTTGGCCCTAAAACTACAAAAGGTATTTCATGTCCCTAAAGAAGTAAGCAGCATGTCAAACCTTACCTAACTCTATCAGCTTCAAGTACAACCAAGCTTGCCTTAAAATGGTCTTTACAGAATTCTTGCCAGTAGGAAATCATAGTAGGCAACGTCCCAACTCACCAGTCGAGCAGCAGCACTTTTTCAAGTTAAATACTCTAATCTGACAGATAACATTAAATGCAGCTCCATAACTAGCCAGAATAGTATCAAGTAGTAACAACTAAAGTTTTCATTTACGCTGTACCATTCTGAATCAGCATTTGTAACAATAAATGAAAATAGCTATTTTTAAGCTGTTCCAGCAAATTCTGCACCCTAACTTGCAAATCCAAGCAAATTCCTTGTATTGGTATTTAATACCTAAAAAGTAGGTATTAAAAGTAGTTACTGATGTTCACAGTGGCATTCAACCTACAGTTGAACTTCAGGCTGACACATACATATCTACTGTTCTTACAAGTAACATGTAAGATTTTTGAAATCAAAAGATAAGGCAGAACTAGATTTTTCTGTTGTATTTTTTGCATTTCACAGAATTTTCTGCCAAGTTAGTATTGCCAATTCCCATGCTCATGTGACACATTATACAGTGACAGTATGCAATTATAAACACTGAATGAGGAAAATGCAGCTTCAGAAAACAAAGTGGCAGAGGAACATGCGGCAAGATTAGCAAATGAAACTACCACTGCAGCTGAACTTCAGAGTATCCAATCCAGCTGGCATAAATTCTCATCCTCCTTTACTCTATCTTTCCTACGATCAGCATAGCATTCCACTCAGGTATCTGGCTATCACAACATAGTATTCTACATCAAAATTAGGAACTGCTACACCACACACACTGAGAAAAGGTTTTTGCAAATGCCATTTTTAATCAACAATTTGTCTTGAATAACCAAAATGCCTTAAAGGCAGGCCAAACCATGCTGACATGTAAAACAATTCTTGGAAAAAAGGCTGCAATTTGATAATGCACGTATTGTGCATTCAATTAAAGAAACCTCTCTCCTCAAGAATTTGAGTTTATGAGTATTTTTCTGTGATAACATGAAACCTGTCAGATGGACTCCAGTAAGAGGTAGCTGCCCGGAACAAAAACACTGCCTACAGAATGATGTATGACGGCTTAGTGGATTAGCATGTTAAAAGCATAATCTCTTTGGACAAAGCTATTTTTAAGTGGTCTTAGGAAAAAAAGTATAAGATGTTAATTCAGTTTTCTAATAAACATAACTTTTGATCTGCTGAGTCAGAGGTGTTACGCATAATCATCACAGCAGGAGTACAATGCTATTTGTATTTGTTTGGAGGAAAAAGCATGAGCACAATTCCATGCAAATAACAAGGAAAAAAAAAATCACTGAGCAGAATTCCATTAAAGGCAAATACACCACAAGGAAACAGTAATTCCGACAAAACAAAACACTTGTTTTCCTAGGTACAATCTCCATTAAATCAACTTCACGTAATATTTATATTCAGGTTTTATAACCTACACATCCCAACACTGGACTAAAATACTTTGTGATAGTACATCAGTACCATACCACTTCTCTATGTATCACTTTTAATTCTAAATTCAAACTCACAAAACCAACAAACTCACTAACCTCAGAAAGCACTTCAGAATGCACTATCTGCATATAGTAGAAAAATATGGTGTCTGTACATCTCACAGGAATAATTATGGCAGGGTCCTGAATACCTATGCATGCCTAGGTACCTAACCTTTACACCACAAAAGAAAATACAGATGTACATGGGCAAAACAGGGTTTTTTTCTGTTTCCTTTTGATCAGGTTCTGATTTTTTTAATGAAAACTACATTCCTCTAAAGGTAGGTTATGCATTATTTTCATAAATATATTAATACAACACACATTCCCTGAGAGATCCAAGCAATTGCTAAATAAATCTCCCATGTCAGATATCAATGTATTATCTACTTAGTTATAAAGCATCACCAGATTAGCACAGTTGGTATTGTCTCTGCTTTTTAGACACGTAAATATTTTTCCAAGATCTTTAATAAAAGGATTTTCGTCCTTTTCAAACACTGTGACTTCATATGTGGTTACACTGATCGCCCTTTCAAGTTGACAGACTTGTAAAAATCATCCTGAAGTGCCCACTGCTGACAGTGGAGGAAAAAATGAACACGTCAGTGAGTGAAGGAAGGATCTTATTCCAAATAATTGATTTATTTGTTAAAGTCAGAATAAAGCAGTTCCCTGTTTGCACAGCAGAAGAAGATCAGTCCCTCACTGCAGGTCTACCCCTTCCACATTTAGGACACTGCAGTTCCATCATTAAGCTGCATCCCCTGCTGAGAGGCACATGACCCCACTGTTCCATGATGTACCCTCAATGACCAGCAGTTTACAAATAATGCTAAAAAGAATACTGGTTTCAACCTATAAAAACCCCAGCCCTGACCACCTTTATTCTTGACAATCTGAAAGATCAACCCTTTTCATGAATGCTAACTGAAACAACCTCAAATACACCTTACACTAAAACAAAACACCAAGAAACAAACAGATGGGGAAGCACCACACACTCCCTGAGAAACATTTCCACTTTAACATAGATTTCATTCTGAGACAGGCTTAAAATGTTAGCATTGCAGACTATACAGTTACTACTGTACATTTACTAATGACCCACCCAGAATTAGATAGATGGAAATGATGATATTTGGAAAGCATGAAGTAGAGGCTGCATACCCTGAAGGTCACAGTGAAAAGAATTGTCAGCGTCCAACTGGACTTTAACAAGCAAGCTTTGCCAGAGGGACCCAAGACATGCATTTTTATTGACTGTTTGTTCAATTTAAATTGTTCTGTTTTATAGCAAAGCACTGTTGAAGAGGCCAAGGAAACTTTCAAATAACCTGGTCAAGATCAGATAGGAAAACAAAGTCTCTGTCTTCCATCTACAAATTCTGTAATTCAGGTGATTTAAAAACTTTGCCAGCCACTGCAACATACTCAAAAAACACCAAGAAATGTAATTCCTAAACAACTGATGAATGTAACAAGTGGCAGGGAAAAAACACAAAAAAACCCCACGCAAACAAAAAACCATTTTTATCATTACATAACAAGTCTACAAATACCCAAAGCAAGAAGACAGAACAACTCAGGCTCTTCAGGCCTGACCTCTGCCATGCACAGGCAGGAAGTATACATATTTTTGACTACATACTCTCTCAGACGTACCCCCAAACACCAAAACACATCAATTAAGGAAATTGCTATGTAACAGTTCATTCATAAGAGGGATACAAATACATTATGATCTCCATCTACTAGACCTCTCAACCTTCCTACAAAGGCCTAAGTCACAAAAGATTTGGAGAGGGAGATCCATGGATAGATAATCCTCAAATCACTGGTGGCAGCAAAAGTAGTAGTGAATTTTTACGTATATTTGGAAAGGAAGAATTAATAATCAAACTATCTCAATATCTCAATGAAACAAATATGATTCAAGTACTACTTCAGGTAACAGCTGCAGAGCACTTGCAACCTGACAGCAAATTTCTGCCTGCCTTTAAGGTTTTTTGTTAAGCTACCTACATAATAAAACCTTTGTGCTAAAACTACCTCCAAATATCAAACTACCGCCTTTACAATAAATGTTGGATGCTTAACAGAAAGGGTTATTTGACCTTAAACCACATGATAACAACAAAAACTATGAAAGGAATAGGAGAGGTTTAGGTCATCTGTGAAATCTTTGCTCAGGTTTGACTTTCTAGTTCTTGATTCCTGACAACTGGAATACACAACACAGTACTCTAGTACTTATTCAAACACAACTTTGGGGAACTTGACCTGTTTAATCAAGAACTGTGGAGTTCATCTCAAGATAACTGAATGAATTATCAGTTTCGAGGCTGCAACATTACTGTGCAGCCAAAATCACAAATTCTTAGGATTTAAATATTTTGAGATTGAGGGGCAGTGATTTAAGGCATTAGAGCCCCTTCCTCACCACAGCTCCCTTTCCACTCAGGGCTTGAAGAAGCTCAATATTTTTATTAGACAAACTGCAGAAAAATAGAAAATAACAATACATACTCGACCTTGCCAAACTAAAGCACCTTTCTACTCCAACCAAATGAATGGGCAATCAATGTAGTTAAAAACTGCTTTAAATGCACTTCCTTTTCAGTAAAAATACTTAAATATACTGAAGAGTAAGAAATTTGTTTTACGTGATGCATAGATAAAACTGCACTAGAAACTGAAATGTGTTACTCAAGATGGACTTAACTTACATTCTCAAATATTCTTAAGTGGTCAAGTTTTCAAAAGTAAAATGATATTATTATTACAGAGGAGACCTCTAAACCCATTTCTCCTTCCTTCTTCCTCCAAAATCTATTTCACAGCTTATCATTTCTGAAAGCGTAATCTAGATTTCTGTTTGGCTTCTACAGCAATTGTTGATATGAGTGTGTTTGAGTATTTCTTATGAGGAATAGTGATACCACAGATTTGATTAACTCTACAAGGCTGCAAAACCTGACATCTTTTCCTCATAGGTTAGTTTAACATTCAGCCACTTTGAGACTATTCCCATCATCTAAATACCATTAGGTTTGAGTTTCCCATGTTATTCTACACACAATTTTTATACTTGTAGCATCATCAGCACAAGTTAATTCCACAGTACCCCTCAGCATGTTTTCTCTAGTACAAAAATTATCATGACCAACACTTAATGAAATACAAATTCATTTTGAGGGAATGAAAGAAGTTTAAATAAGTGAAAGAACTGCTGGGCTAAGGAATGAGTGTATCCAAAAGAAAAGGATACACTCATCCAGCTAAGACAAAAACCCTTTAAGATTACAACAGGGAAAACATTACATTTTACAAGTAATGAGAAATTAAATGAGCTTGATATAAATATTTCACATATACTTTTAAAGCAATTTCAACACATATTAAAACCAGCCTGAATAATTAGGATAATTAACATATTATGATTCCCAGTTAACTTTTTAAGTAACAAATAATGTAACTTTGCTGTTTAGGAACAGAGCTGATTTCACTGTACTGGTATGCTTATAACTGTACTTAAACACCATTTAAAATAGCATGTAGCAACACCATCCTTTGACAGATGCAATAATATTTTTATTACTTTTTCTGAAACTGATTAAAATATAGCTATAAGCTATATATTTGTGCTGGGGTACAATTAGAAGTGGTAAGTCTAAACACAACCCCAGTATTCAAAAGAATTAAAACTTGTCAAGTTACAGAGGAAAAAAATTCTACAGATTTCAATTAATTGGCATTTATTGTGATCAGCTGTCTAAGCTCTTCTCCAAGCTACATGGTTCACCATTTTCTAGTGTCTTAGATGAAACAAATTCTGCATGTATTGACCACAATAACTTCCAGTGAACAAAAAAAGCCTGAACAATGTCCATTATTTAGCTTTTAAATACAGCATAAAACACTAAGAGGATTTTAAATTTGTTTTATTTTAGTTTAATACTCAACTCTTCTTGAAGTACTTGTGAGGGTAAGAGAGCCAGTAGCTGGTAGCTAGCACCACAAATTCACACCTTTGCAGTGTATCATCTTATGAAAACCTAAGAACAGCTGTAGGCAATTTCTACTTTTACATATATTGTATCTATACTTCCATGTGGTAAATACAGTATTAAGGCTTGCATGTAGGCAGCTGTAGTAAATGGACAATTAGTACAAATGAAAATTCCACACGTGACAGTAAGAGTTTGAAGAAACTTAACATTTACAAACTTGTAAAATGTTTTATTACTAACTATACAGGCTTGATTGAAATTTAATAGTGAGCTGCCAGAATCTCTCTTTCTGCCTTTCCTTCAAACATCTCTCTTTAAAAAAACAAAACAAAACAACAAAAAAACCCCAAATGACAACCAAGGAAAAAAAAAATAAAATATCCTATTGCAAAGACATAATGTCGTCCCTAAACAGCCACATGTCACCTTAAAAGTGGTGTGTGTGTATCTGTATTATGTATAAATGTAACATCCATGAGAAATACAGGTATCATGCAACAGACAGTTCTATTAGAAGTGAGAAACACTTGGGACAGTAAATCTGATTTGCATACACATGGTCTTCCTGCTGCTCAAACATTTAGTGTAATAAGATCTCATTCATTCAGAATCAGATGATTTGCAGGGCTTTTTAGAGAACTCACGCACTAGCAAATCTGATATTCTGCAGTATCAAGCACACACAGGGGAAGTTAAGTTTTCTGACATTCTTATTTTTTGATTACTTGGCAATTCACAGTAAACATGCACAAGACAAAATCAACCATCTACATCTTGTTTCATGAGATATACTTCAGATTTGGCAGTCTCCAAAGCATAATGTGACCCACAGGCGTAAAGAAAAGCTTTTAGGGTGAAAGTTAGTGATACACAGCATCAGGCTACCAGGTAAATTACCTGTACCATATATAAGTCTACATGCAATCTGCACAGTGAAATGATATCAAATGAAGTATTATTTACATAATAGGGAAGAGATTTATGTTAGATTATCATTAGTTATCCTAACCTTGGTAAAAAACAACTTTGACAAATAATTCCCTTTATACACTTTCTAATCTGATTTCTAGGGATATTCTCTATTAAGAGAGGAATTTAGCACATTAAGTGCAAAAGAAGATTATAGCAATTCAGTCCTCTATAACAGACACTTTCTGCATTTTTCCAAGTTCCTTTACATAGTTATTTCTTAATTGCATCTGATGGCAGTTCTAGGTTTTACTTTCCTGATTCCCATCTGACTTCTCAAAGCTGATATGAGCTATTTTACTTCAGAGCTTTGAGTTACCGTTCTGTGTATTATAGCCATAGCTGTTTACATGCATTTGTTTTATCTATCTCACTTTTTTGTTTTATACTAGTTCAGACCTGTTTGTTGGGGGGGTTGTGTTTTGGTCTTTTTCTAGTTTGTTTGTTTTTCATCTTTCCTTTAAACAAATAAAATAAAATTATGCACACTGGGCCACATTCTACTTTCTTTGCACCCTCTTGTAAGTCTATTAAAACCACCGTAAGTTGGACATGCATAAAACAGCCCATGGCTCTGGCCATGTATTTTAATGTATTTGACAAGGTATTTCTACACTCTGAACTGACAGTGAATTAGGAAAGGGACAGAAGTTATTACAAAGGTGGCTATAATAGGAACTGATTTATTCCTTCAACATGAGAATAACTACGTAAGCTTTCCACTTTTTACTGTTAAGTATGTACTTATGCAGTCTTCTCAAAACTCTGCTATGTACAGTGGTTAATTTTAATGCTATGATCCTACAGTAACTGTTTACAAGAGATGCAGAGTCCATTTAAATATTAACAATTTTAATATATCCTATGAGAAGGCCCCATACTGTATAACTATGACCTCGTAACTGTTTATAAAAACATGTTATGTAGTGTAAAAAATTTAAATCCTCCATCTAATTCTACTCATTTCTGCTAATTCATCCTTCTAAGATGAGACAGTAACAGGTGAACACTGACACTGAAGTAGACAAAAACCACTTTAACAAGCCAATCTAAATAAAACTGAACTTGCAGTAATGGTGACCAGTTCTGCTCAATATTAGGCTTCTATAATTTGCATACAATTATAACTGCAATCTACTGAGTTTCAGATAAAGGGTCCCTATATTCCTTGAAAAATAAAAAAATAAAATATAGGCAGCTGTATAAGTGATTATATTGATAGTCAATTGATTTTTCACATTCAAATTACAAGTTCATACAATTTAAAAATTAATATAAATTTACTTTAATTGTATATGTGATTTTTTTATTAGCAGGAAAAAATCACAACCCTCTACTTAGAAGATCTTCAGATAAACAAAAAAAAAATCCCTTACACTTCACAAATTTAAATATTTTACTTTTGATCAATATAAATTGTTACTTTGTTCTAATATTTGAATTATTTTGAAATATCTTTTTAAGGCTACCTAAATGTTTGGTAATTGGTTAAAGACGCTTAACAGTTCAGTGGATAGACACTGCACATTTCTTTCAAAAGCAATGTAAGCTAAATCCTCACTAGTAGCAGGTATTTGGAGAGTATCTCCTTGAAAACAAGTGCTCTCTCACTTCGGTGGTGGTGGCTACTAGCTCCTTTTAACTCTACACTGATTTGAGAATGGTCTAATTGCTCTAACATATTTCACATTTTCCAGCATATCTCCCTTTTGTAAACAGATAAACTTGTTCAAGAACCCTCCCAAAAGGTACTTTCTGACAAAAACTGGTTTTAAATATGTCAGAGATTCTATATACAAAAGTTTAAAAACTTATGCTTTAGACTCTGAAGTAAAACATCTTTTTTAACAAAATAACTATGAACAGTTACAAACAGTGGGTTATTTAGAACATGAGCAGTGCCCTCTTTAACCCTTAATTTTAAAACACTTACACTGCACTGAAAGGAGGAGACTTAAGGGCACCATTTTGACTGACTAGCTGTGGAGATGGACAACCACTAGAAATTCCTGCACTCTGCATGCAGTGCCTTTTGGAATTACACAAACTTTTAAAAAGCTTCTTAATTTAAGTCTCAAAGTTCTATACTAGGAAACTCATTTTTCAGGATAATTACTAAATGAAAACTACACACCAAGAGGCACACTTGAACTAAGCATTAAAGAAAAGATGTCAGTTTACATTTTTCAGTGTTTGCTGTACTGTTGTGGAATACTGTAGTTATTAACTTTAAAGCATTATTGAACAGGATTGGAAAGTATCTAAAAGGGATTTTAATGTATTTATAACTTCCCAGTTTACCTACAAAAAGTAGGGCAACTTTGGCAGCAACAGCCCATAATACTTGCTTCCCCACATGTTTAGATTTTAGAAAATCTTGAAAAAATAATACTGAACAATGTATAGAATCAAAGCAATATATAATACAGATGATTATCTTAACTCTTAGAAGTAAAGAAACTTTGAAAGCTACTCTTGATTTTATTAAACACCACATCATCCCTGCAAGAATAATTCAGTTTTCTACAAAAAAGAGAGTAAGTTTGTAAAAAACAATCCTAAACAACATTTACCTTCTGCTATTATTATCCCCATCTGGATTATACCTTAAAATTAAACCCAGTTCAGGAGAGTATCAAATTCTGTGAGAACACCCTTTCCTCTTCCTCCTGCCTATGTCCTGAGTTTTATACTATGGTTGGATACCCTGAATTTACTTTGTAAGTCAAGGAATATACTCCACAATGTGTGTTTCTGCCTTTTTTCAGCATTACAATATTAATGATTTAGAAGCTCTTAATTAGGTAAAAATGTAGTAGCACACTAAACACTTCATACTGATGGTCACAGACACAGTATTTGAGGAGTTCTTAAATACTGCTCTCAGTACCACTAACTAGTTTATTAATAAAGTTAGTTCTGCACATCTACTAGTACCTATCTACCCTGGTACATCAAAAACTCCAACACATGGTGTGCTGTTATTAATCTATCAAATTTATATGCATTTCAGGATAATGTTACTTCAGTCAATAAAGAGAAGAGATCACTGTATGAAATATTTGGAAAGGAACTTTTAAGTATGAATTCTTTAAAACTATAAAAGAGATCTCTAAACCATAAGAAACAGCTTTGAAAAAATGTTCAATTTCATTCCTTTATACAAACTGATTAATCTGTCTTCCTTAATGAGCCTTTTTTTCTAGCTTAAGAGCAGCTAATGTGATTTAATTTTCACAACTGTGAGTCACTGGAAAACTTTGAAATTTATTCCAAAATCTCTAACCACAAGACTATCCCAGTCAACAACTACTATACAACAGCTTCTTTGGTCACACTTGCAGAAAAGGTACAGACAATTTGCAAACACATGCTATGCAATACATAAAGCTATCACAATTGATACTCAACTTTCACAAGTTCAAAAAATACTATTTGCTGAAATTGCCGCCCTACAAGTTAGTACTCCATCTTCTCTCTTGAGAACCACATACCTGTATTCAATTTTTAATCTAGAATTAAATACAAAGACTACAAAAAACAAGGCACGTGTAAAAGAAACACCGCAACTCCGCATAAAGATATCAAATTGCCATGTTAAGAGGTGATGCAAGTTTCTTAAATAGAACATTTCAATAAGAATTAAAATACATGGGGAAAAGCAAAGCATTTTACATCATTACAGTCAAACATTTACAAGTTAAAAATTAAGCAAAAAAACTTTATCAGCCAGAACCCATGCTAAAATCATGCATGCACACACACATGCACACATATACATGAAACCAGACCGCAGTTAGGGTGATTTTTCTTTTTTAAAACAAAGCCAGAGGCAACTCTTCCAAGTGATGTTATAATTACACAGCTAAGGTGTACTTGTAAAAAGCCCCTACTCTGGCCAATTAAAACCTGCAGTTATTTGCACTATTTTCCAAACCTTTTGGGACTGTTCAGAAAGTTTACGTATAGAACAAGCTCCACAATATTTTTCAACAAACTCAGGTGTCCCCAACAAAACTGAACTTATTCAAAGTAAAAATAACGCACTTCACAACTTCTGCAAAATGTCTATGGAACTGCCCTATGCACACAGGTCTCCTCCCTGGGAGTTCATAGCCAGCAGAACAGTACTAGGTTTTAATATTAAACAACCTGAGACCATTTAAATTCTGCAACACCCATTCCAAAAAAAACGCTCTCCAAAACGCAGCATTTTAATTGACACACCAAGAAAACTCCCCTGAAGACCTGCTACACACAAAAGAATTGCTTCGATCAAAACGAGTTTTCCCCTATTATTCTGCCTTAATTTATCAGACCAGGGCCGATTTGACACCTTTCCATTACAAAAACAAACAACGAACCATCCCTCTGCTAGAGGCATCACCTCTGCAGAGGTGATGATAACCCTAGGAAAAGAGAACCTGTCTCTTTAAAATGCCCTGCTATGTCCCTGATCCCACGTGGAACCAACATCAGCAGCACTTTCGCATTAACTTCAATGTGAGGCGAGATGAGGCATCATTATTTTGCATAAATAAAACGAGGAGACTGCAGAACACATTCTTTGTAGGAGACAAACAGGTGAACTAAACGTGCCAGGGAAATCAGCAACCATCCGCAGAAGAGGTGCCCTGTGCCTGAGCCCTCTCTGCCTTCCCTATGGAGCATTACCTCAACCCCACACTACTCTGAAGAATTCAGTTTAAAGAGAGGAGAGAGCCACCAGGAAAACTGTAAATTCAAAGGCAACGAAAATGCACTTTATAAACCGGAAAGGTTTACTCTTCGCCTCACACATCCTAATTAGATCAGGAAAGTGACACTACAAAGGCACTACATTCCGGCCCGGGGAGGGACAAAAAAAAAAAAAAGAAAAAAAAAGGGGGGAGGGGTTGATAAAAGAAAGAAAGAAAGAAACAAAAAGAAAATAGAGGAAAAGAAAGGGGCCCCCACCTCCTCAAGCCCCCCAAACATACAAAAAAGCATTTCAAAAGGAAGTTATAAAACAGCACATATAGCATTTATCTTATCTAGAATCACTCCACATTACCCCCAAGTTAAGCACTTTCTGCACTATCATCTCCCCCTACCTCTCTCTCCTGAAAAGGATTTTCACGTTTTCTCATTGTCGGTGGCGAGTTATAAGAGGCTTTTGCCTTTCCAAAGAATTCATCAACAAAAAAAAAAAATAATAAATATTAACTCCTTGCTCCCTGAAACCTTAAAACGGTCTCGGGAAGACACGGGTTTTATTCTGTTACCTTGAGGAAGAAAAGGGGGAGCAGCCCCGATTTTTAGGTATTTTTTGGCATTTTTTTCTGATTTTTATTTTGTTATATGCCTCAGTTCTCCCTCCATTTTGGTTGTTTATGATACTGACAACAAGCTGTCCCTGCTCTCTCTCTCTCTCTCTCTCTCTCCGGATCTCTCCTGCTTTCAGTTAGCAAACCCCCCTCCCCAATGCAACACGACTCAGCACTTACTTGGGTCCACACTTTTCTCTAAACACACACCGATGGGGAAAGGAAAAGCTTCTGGGCCACTCGGAGAGGGAGAGCAGGCAAATTCGTTTCTTTATTACGAAAAAAAAAACTTTTGTCCAAAAAACGACGGGAAAGGGGAACCGAGTGCCCGAAAGTCACTCCGGATCCCCCCAAAGACGCAGCCGCCAGGTCCGGGGGACACCCCACGGGTAGCCGGGTCCACGGGGAAAATTTCTGTGCGAAATTCGGCCGGTTTGATGCGGGGGGCGAATTTATATTAATTTTTTCCCTCATTTTTCGGCACCGCGGTCTCTAATGTCTTCCGCTCCCTCTCGCCGCTCTAGCCGCTGTCATTGCATTCACAGCACAGGCTCCGGAGAGGCGAGGAGGGGAGGGGGCGGCCGCGCAGCTCCTGCTCCTGCCCCACTGCCGCGGCCCCGGCCCCAGCCCCGGCCCGCCGCGGGGGTCGGCGGCGGCGGGCACCCCGCGCCCTCCTGCCGTCCCCCGGGCAGACCGCTGCCTCGCCCGCTCGCTCGCGAACCAACATAGCGCCGCGGGGAGGGAGGGAGGGGAGGAGTGGAGGAAACTCCTGAGAGAGGGCTTTTTTTTTTTCTGAAAATCATCTCTTTTTTTCCCCCCAAGGGAGGG
>JBCJKH010016479.1:0-10528 GCA_039877255.1 Loriculus beryllinus
CATTTTAGGCCAGGCTGCATGTGGTTCTGGGTTGAAGATGTCCCTGCTCATGCAGGGGGTTGGGACTAAATGATCTTAAGGTCCTTTCCAACCCAAACCATTCTACAATTCTATCACTAAAACAAAGGGACAACCCCCAGCCTAAAACTGCAGTCAGCAGAGCCCAGGAAGAGCATTCCTAACCAGCATAGCAACAAAGCAATATTAACAAAAGGCATTACTGCAGTGTTTGCCTGTGAAGGGGTTTTCCCACATCTCCCAAAAGCCACTTGGATTTTCAGAGGTGATGCTTCGTCAGCCGGGAGAGGGCCATGGGGACCGCTTTGCTCCCCGCCACGCAGAGCCACACAACTCACTCTATTACTTTTAATTAAGAAAGGGAAGCTGGGATTTAGCTGCCTACTTTACCACCAGATCAAGTCTGGATTGCGAGCTAAGGAAGGTTTAAAAGAGGCATAAATAGCATTTCAACCCTACACAGTCTGCAAAAGAGCATTTGATGGAATAAGAAAAACCGGAGAAGAAAAGAACATTTGAGGTTTTCTTGCTTAGCCAAGGCCACCGCAAACCTGGTCTCTGCTGTGTATTTCTTACCCATCAGAAAGACACTCACACAATCAGATGTGATCATGTAACAAAGCTGTCACCCTCCTCTTGCTCCCACCTTGTCTCACAACTTGTCCTGGTCCAAAACACTTCCAGAAATCAGCTCTTCCATCATGTCTTTAGTGGACTATGGGCAGCTCAGGTTCCCCTCAGTATCTCCTCTGAGCAATTTCTCTTCCATTAATCCCCTTTACGTCCTCCATTGTCACTGTATTTCTCTATGAGGGTTCAGCATCAATCCCCTCATGACAATGTGCATCAATCTCGGTCACTCACCGACTCCATAGATCAGTTTTAATTTTCCCATTAAGAGTCATGCTTTCATAAGTGCCAAATTTAATTAATTGCTATCAAACAGGAGATCACAGAACATTCTGGATCTGCTCCTGATCACCAGCATCAGCTGGGCGGAAGGGAGCAACCAAGACAGAATTTGCTCTGTTGTTTCTCTCAAGCCCACTGAGCTTACAAAGAGTCATTTGTGTGGCCACTGTACGTGTGCCAAGCTGATCCATTTATTCCAACATAAGTCTTTCATACTTGCTACACAGTCGAATGTATATTCCAATCATGAAAATTCATGAACTGAAAGAAAACCAACCCCCAAATCCCCAGATCTGTCAATTAAATTAATACATTGGAAAAAAAAAGTAACAAGGCAACTGATTCTGTCACAAAATAAGACCGATACAAAAGACTCTTCATAGGCAAAATCAACACCTAAGGATTTGCTGGAGGCTGCCCAAGACATGTTGAATTGGTACCTATGGGTAAGGGCAAGCAGCACTCGCTTTGGCACATTGAGCGAGCTCAACCGCTGCTAATTTATTGATGGGAATCAATGATGCTGCAGCAGATTACACACTGCTGTCATCTCACATGGCACCACTGCACTGCAAATGGAGAGAGGCACTCTCTGATGACCACAGGCTGCTGGAAATGCTCTCCTTGCTAATGACAGAGGCTGCATTCCTTTGATTTCTTCTTTGTTGGCTTTTTCCCTCCATTTAAGAGGTAAAAGCAGCCTTTTCCATGACGCACCATGACTGGTTCCCTCACTCCCAAATTAGCAGGAGAGGGAAATGTGAATCCTTTGCAGTCCATGGAAGAGCTTATATAGGATATGATGCCTGTGATGGGAGGGATCTGCACTGGCTGGTGAGCCAGGAAGCTGAGTCCTCTGTTTTTCTAAGGATTTGTAATTCTTCATCCTTGGGTAAGGATTTGGAGAGAAGGAAGGGAGTAATTTCAAGATACAAATAAAATAGAAAATGAAGTCATGGGGAAAGGACAAATCTAATAAAAATCTTCAGCATATGTTCAGTTTGCCTTTACTGACTGGGGTTTGAGCCCTTCTTAGTTTTAATTCAGAATCTAGGCAACTCTGAGGGAAAAAAAGCTTTAGAAATAAGCCCCCCACATTGAATGCAACCACCCTGGGGAGAAAGAAGAGGAATTAGAGCCTCAAGATACATGGATATGGATTGGTTCATACTTTTGCAAATGGAAGATTAATCATCCTATTACCTTAGAGCAAGATCAATGCAACAAGGCTCCTGGATGCCTGGTGGGTCCAGCACTGATGGTCAAGGGAGGGAAGAAGGTGCAGGTACATGGTCCTTATGCACCTCCTTCCTGCAAGCCTGGAGCATCCTCAGGATGGGACGGATCAGCTCTCCAAAGCAGGCAAAGCCCAGCCTACAGAACAGTGCTGCCAGGTAGTTTTAAAACCACATTTTTTATTTATAAACTAAGAAATACTGGGTTTTGGGCTTTCCCTAATTAAATGCAAGATTCAAACAATGGCTAATTATAATGTGGAACAGCAAAGCTGTCATTTAGGTATCTCAAAGGGGAAAGCGCAATGAGTGGCAGTTCCATCCCAGCCTCGGCATGTCTTTAGTTTCCCTCTTGCTCTGATCTTGCTGGCTGGAGGATATCACCTACCAAACTGGAGCAACTGAGGGCAGCAAAAAGAAGGAAGCAGAGATCAGCTGCTCTGTTTAATGTCTTCCTCTTGCAATCTCCCTTTGAATCCTCCTTCCCTGCCCCCCGAGACTGACTTCAACAGACAAAACCCAAATGGGGATTGAAAGGGTTGTTTGGTTCTGGCTGGCAAAGTAAATGTTGAGCGACAAATAATGAATCAGAGACAGAGCTGGAGTAAATAGATTTATACCCTCAGCACCAATGAGCTCACACTGAAGGCGAGGAGAGCTCAACAATTAGTATTTCAGGCCCAAACATAGCAGGAAACCCCAAACTGGTTAATCCCTCCATAGCCCATCTTAATCCAGTGGGAACCTTCACCTCTTTCTACTGGCTGGGTCATATGAGAGGCTTCTGACTGCTCTTTGCCAGGAAACCTCATTTCTTAATTTCAGCAAGGTCTCAACCCTGCGGTGTCCCCTGATGTCCCAAGATGAGGGTTACTTCACCCCAATTTCACTGCAGAAACTGTGGAAAAGAGCAAAAAACAGGGCTGAGAGCAGCGGCTGGGGAAGCATCAGCTCTTTGCTGTTCAGCCAAGTTCCCAAGGTACCCCTGCCACATCCTGAGGGGTCCAGGGTCTCTTGCTTGCTCAAGACATCTCAGGAGAACAAGTCTTTGCCTGAGAACTTGACGTGGAATAGCCAAAATCCCCAAGAAATTCCACACAAAGCCTGGACCAAGATGAGCAAAGGGGCAAAGAACTGGAACCAAAAGGTGGCAGAACACTTGGAAATAACCACCACTATTTTATCCCCAGAAAAAGGGCTCCAAGTTTGACATTCAAAGCTGGATCCATCTCAGCCCTGCCCAAGTTGGGGAATGGCTCTTCCCATTCCAGAAGCCACTTCTCAAAGCTGCTGCTGGTTCAAAACATGGGGAAAACTTTGTGCTGGTTCAACTCTGGCGTTGCAGTGCCCAATCACACAGTCCTACACGTGCTGCTGAGCACACGCAGGTTACCACATCCCATTAGACACGCAGCCAAGGCAACCCCTCAGCAGGAAGGTGACCTGCACTTCACACACTGGAGAAACCTCCATTCAGGTACAGATGCAAAACCACCCAACTGCCACACACACGTACAACAGGCTTTGCTTTTCAAGTCTGAACCTTCCTGAATCAAGTAGTTGTCATTAGAGAAACCTCTGCGGTATTCCAGCAGTGGGACCACGTGGCTGGTGGGCAGAGGTTTACAGAATGCTCTCTTGCAGACAGCAAACAAACTGGTTGAGTGGAGAGAAGTGATAACGGGGGACAGGCCTGTCATATCTGCTCTTGAAATGCCAATTAGAAAAATCAACGTAGCTATCAATTAAATAGCAGCTGTACAGTCGCTCTTGCTTTTCCTCCCCAGTAGCTCCTCAGCCTGGAGCTTGGCTTAGCAAGGCTTTTGCTAAGCAGTGATATAATCCCAGACAGGATGTTGTCCCCTGCAGGTGCCAGTTTGATACATATATATATCTCAAATTCTCCTCTTTGTCCCTTCCCAGGAGCACTCAGAACTTGCCTGCTTCTGGACCTCAGAAAAGCTTTCCAAAGAGAGCTCAGTGCTGCTGATACCCAAGAGGACAAGTATTCCTGGAAGGTAATAATCATGCTGTGGTAAGAGCACTTACCATCACTACCCAGGTGATGGGGGTGCTTTTCCTTCCTTTGTTCATGCCATGTGCATGTTACTGCACCAAGGCCACCAGCTATCCAGGGTCTACTTCACCCTAGCTGTGTCCAAACCCAGAACTCAACGTAAAACACCAAGCAATACCATGCCAAGGGGTGATAGAGACTCAGTTATCTCACACAGTGAAGAGCTGACCGTGCCCTTTCTGGAGAGGACCTCACCACCAAACCACCACAGATCTCAGGGTTCACCCTCCATCTCCATCATTGTCATCTCACTGAGGTCCATGGCACACCCCACTGGGTACAATTGTGGAGTTACAAAGCCCAAGAGGGTTTAGTGATAGCAGACAGATGTCCACCTCCACTGCCAAGAGCAGGCTGGATACTTTCCTCTAGTGGGGCTTCCCCTTCCCACTGCACACACCAAACAGCCACAAGAACCCCATCTCCATCACAGCCTTCCTGGCCAAAAAATAACCCTCCCAAGCACTGCACATGCCATTACTGACCCATCAATACTATTGATTAAATTATAAGGGAAACCAGCAGGACAAAGAAGCAGCAGGAACTGTTAATCTCATTTTGAAGTAAGCTATAAAACATTGGCAATTTGTTGCTCTTGAGCATGCCGATGGCTTCCTCTCCCTTCCGCAACCCTGTGCAATCAAATGCAGTAACAGCTTGCTGTCAAAAATGAGAGAGGAGATTTCTCTCCCTTGACTCGGGAGATGTCCCTTCAGGACACCAAAGCCAGGGAAAGACGCAGCGGCCACAAGCGCTGCGGAACAGAGAAAACTGGGAAAACATCCCAAGTCTCCTGGGAATGAAGACAGGACATCCAGTGCTTAGAGACATGGAAGGTTAACAGCTGGCCTCGGGGCAAAAGGCCACAGTAGATCCAGCGCATGCAAAAGAGCGAAGTGGAAGAGTTAAGCTAAAAAATGATGGCAATAAAAAACGCTGGTGTCACAAACAGCTTCCACAGTGCTCTTCCAGAGCTGGAATCACCATCCCCTTCGGCATGGTTCCCAACAGCTCTCATGAGCCTCTGACTGAGGCGGCAGAAGCTTCTGGCTTCATTATTTGGCTTACTTATCTGCTGTCCCCCTAAGGCAGAGGAATGGAGAGCCATCAGCTTCCCAAAACTCCTGGGACAACCTCAGGCACCAGGCAACGCCAGGAGTGCAGAGCCATCTCCAGCAGCACAGATCCCACAGGACCAGCAGCAGCCTGGCAGTGCTGGGATTTCAAACCAACCAATTATTATAATTCCTGGGAATAGCTTTTTGTGAGGCTTTTCTTTTTCAGCCTAACTTCTGAAGTCAGGTGTCCGTCTAGAAATAGGATTTATTTCCCGTTCAAAAGCCTCCAGCCCACATAGGATTGTTCAACTAAAGATGCACAGAGGCCAGGCTAAGCCAGAAAGCCAAAGATGAAAAGGAACATCTTAACACCTCAACAGCTCGAGACTGGGAGGGTTTCATGGGGTTAGTATTTGGTGACTGGGAGAAGCTGAGGTTTAGGGGTTTTTTCAGGTTATCATTTTGAAACCATGAAAGAAATATATGAAACATTTTTGAGTCTCTTAAAATGGGAAAGCTTTAAATTCAGCATCATATTTAGTAATCTTACATTTTCCCTACTGCTTTCTATTGACTGTGAGTAACAAAAGCAGATGGTTTCACCTGCCTTGGTCCCTATCGCATTCAGTGGCTGCTCCCCATACCCGGGCATCCTGCTGCAACATCTGGGCTGCCCCTAAAAGCCAAACAGCCATGCTCATTAGTTTAGCTGGGGTGAAGATCTGCATAAAATTAATAGTTCATGAAAACATTGCTATTAACATTTGCTTTTATGGTTCCTCTCATTAAACAACAAACTGGCTCTGTAATACACGAGGATGCGCTGCTAATCCTAACACCGGGCGCACAGAAATCTGTTCAAGGATTTTCTAGTTCGTTTTGTTTGATTAGAGAAAGTACGACACAAAAATCAATTTATGCAGTCCATTAACAGGTTTGCCCCCATCAAGGAACAAAAAAGCTCCACCACCTTCATCTCCCCTGTTCAGCACGATTAAATTTGAAATGAAAGGCTGCAACACCCTCAGCATTCAAATGTTCTCTGAAATACATGCAAAGTCTCTTCTTAATTATATTGCCTGCGTTTTGGAGACAGGCTTCGCGTTCCAACTCACTCATGTGTTTTGACAGGAGTTGAAATGAAAATCTTGTAAAATCTGGATCACGCCAATCAAAATCATCCCTAGTAATGTCATTGACCCACAAACTGCATTCGGCTTCTCTGAAGGAGGTTCTTTCTGCTGGGATAAGGAACTGAAAATCCCCATTGATTAGGGGCCAGATCAGCATGTGTCAGTTGAGATCCCCGTGCAGGATCTCAGCCCTCCTAAGGTTCAGCTGCCACTTTTAACACAGAAGCCCATGATCAAGGCCTTGCATGCCCACTGTCCATCTGTCCTTCACATAATCCCACTCTGCTCAGCCGCTGCCTCTCATCCCTGCCCAGCACCATCCCTCAGGATGCTCCTGCCCTCAATCAGGACATGGCCGTTTGCCTTTCAGCTTTTCCCAGCCGTATCAAGCAGCCTTTGGGCCACCATTCCCAGCTCTGTCATCCGTTTCCTCCTGCTCTTGCCAGACTTTTCTCGCACCACCAAGTCACATCTGCTTCAGGAGAGCTCTGAGCTCCCACACACCTACCCTAAGTGCCTCTGCGACAACCAGATTTTGCAGGGCAGATGACAACATGGCAATGCCCACTTGGAACGGACTTGTCACTACAATCAATAAAGCTTTGGAGACACATATAACTTCTTATCACAGCCATTCCAAGTTCTTTTAGGCTCTTGTAGGGGGTCTAAAGTCCAGGAGGAATTTGCAAGTGATTTCCTCAAGAAAATATAGCCAGTCTGCACAAAAACAGGAGTCAAAGTTCAAGTCTTTCGATACCAACTGGTTCATTATTTCCAACACTGAGCCTTTGGAGATTTTCTGCAAGGCATCTCCTTTATCGTCCTCCAGTTATCAAAAGTCAAAGTAAGCAGTTATCAGTTCAGGGCTTCATTTCAAGTTTGATTTTAGTTGGTTTTTAGGAGAAAAAACCTCTACTATAAAGAAAAGCTGATGATGGAAATTTCAAAGCCCAAAGTAGATGCGAAGAAAAGAAACCACACAGTTCCATTTGGGGAGATCTGAATTGTAAAATCTGATTATTGCTATTGCTTTTCCCCATGCAACCAAGTCAGCAGCACCAAGCCCAAGCCACAGCCTGCTCTAACACTGACAACCCTGCCTCTTTGCTTTAAACATGTCTACCCATTTTCCCCTCACTGCTCCACCAGCAACAGAAGCAAATATGGATTTCAGTGGAATTCTTGAGCCAACAGTGTTTTATCAAACACAACCATATCGTTGTGAAGAAGACACAACAATCCTAATCACTTCAAGTTAGGAAAAAAAGGAGTGAAAAGTCCACCAATTCCACCCAGTGTTTCTATAAGGTCTGATACTAAGCAGTATAATCCAGGCAATCCATCATCTGGCAGGAGACCATGCGTGCTTCCCAAATACTTCACAAAAAAGGAAACGCAATCACACCCCGCTCCCAATTCCCAATCTTATGTAAAAGCAATAGAAATCAAACATCTGGGCTGGTTGCACGCTGGGATTTGGGTGACATTGTGTAATGTGGGAACAGCACCAAAAGTAATCAACAAAATTATCTCCTTGTAAATCACTGCAGTCCAGCTACAATTCCTTTATGTATTCTATAGCTTTCTGCATGTTTCCCAGCTATGTAGGTTGAATAAGAAACAAAGACCTTTGCAATCCAAAGCCACAGTTACACCAGGAGGACAGAAAACCCGCACCCCAGTAGAGACTGACCTGAGTCTCCCCGCACCACACGGTTGCATTTTTGTATGTATATAATCCACTTGGAACATTTCCTTCCAAAATTGCCTATGGATGCATTTCACATTTAAAGAAAATACAGAAAGAATTAGCATTGACACTGCACCCCATGAATACTAATGGAGCATCTCCCACCGGCTGCAGCAAGGGAGGGTTTTCATTGACACTTATTCCTTTTGCAAGCTCGACAAGGGAATGGTGACAGCCTGAGCAGGAGCTCCCCAGGGAGAGCTGAGACTTGAACTCAAGGGGGGTTAAGTCACACTGACTGCTTGAGGCGTTGCTGTCTGCCAACTTAAAACAAGGAGGAATTCGGGAGGTAGAAAAGATAGGGTGCCCGCAGAAGCTGTGGCTGTCCCATCCCTGGCAGTGTTCAAGGCCAGGTTGAATGGGGCTTGAAGCAACCTGGTCTAGTGGAAGGCGTCCCTGCCTATGGCAGAGGGTTACTGGATGAGCTTTAAGGTCTCTTCCAACCCAAATCATTCTGTGATATTATGTAAAGTCCTGGCATGGAACTAGACAGCAACACATTTCATCAACACATTTCATCATAACTGTGAATTAAATGAGGGTTTTTTCCTATATAAAGGTGTTTCCCCATGTGCCTTGCCTGCATCCCTGCATAACTCACCCTGGCTACCCTCAGCCTCTGAATCTGTGGCTGAGAGAGATCACTCTTCCACTCCTGGCTTAAATCCATTAGCCTGTCCCTGCAAAACACCTTGAGTTTCACCCAGTGATGGCTCCATCCGATGAGTGGAGTGATGGATAACCCTGTTCTGTAAACCAGGCAGAAGCCCTGCGGTGTTAATCCTAGTAAGGACTGAACTGGGGCTTGACCTGGTTTAGGATGGCTGCACTGGAGACTTCAGATGCGTTGGGATTTTGCCATGGCTCCTTTCCACCTGCTCCCACAGAACATGGATGAACCTGTCACAAATAACTCTTCCACGGGGCTTGAGGAAGGGCTGTAGATGGCATCTAATTGCCACAAGATGACTAGTTGGGCTTGATCAGCCTTGGCCAGGAAAGCAAAGCTTTGTGTGCATGACTCCTTTGGGGTTTATTTGTTTCTTAAGTAATTAAAATTAAACCCCAAGCTGAAATTCAGATGATTTCAGTGAAGAGGGAAGGATGGGAAAAGAAAAAAAAGAGGTTTTCGAGGAAACCAGCCTGAATCACAGAACCTTTTTAAGCCATCTCCGCCAACAAAAAGGAGTTTTGATGCTGCACGTGCTCACGCATCTTATTCCATGTCTCATGTCAAAAAACTAACTCAGACAGACAGCTCAGGGACTTGTAGAGCTGAGATCTGCAGGAAAGAGGCTTTTGGAAGATGAGGGGAGACATGCCGCAGCTTTGCTTCTGCTCCAGTCCCACAGCATTCCCTGTCATTCCCACTGCTCTGCTTGTCTCGCCACGACTTTCTATAGAGGACGGACACGAATGCAGAAGGACTCTGCAAGAAGAGTTCCACAAACTACATTAGCTTTAAAAAACAGCTATCCTGCCTTTCAATCAAGCAAGCCTGAATACCTAAATAATAAAATCTCCTTTCAAGATGATGTGATCAAAAGTGACATAAGAGAACTGGGGGGGAGGGGGGGAAGAGAGAAAAATAAAGATTAAGAAAGAGATACGGGTTGTCCTGGCAACTGGCATCCCTTTCCAGCACTCCAAGATTACTGGATGAAATAGATGTTTCCTAATTAAATTCATAAAAGGTGGCATTTATCAGAGGGTGACCACTTGCTATTTTGCTGTAGAAATGGTTATTTTCTTACAAGTGAAGGATTTAATAATGGGCTGGCTTTGATCTAAATGCAATACTTCCATCCTCTTTTAATCGAGCAGGGGATTTCTTCTCCAACTTTAAACAAGAATAACAGGAATTGCGCATAAAGCCTACATCAGTCCCTCAGATTAAGAGGAACCGGCTGTGAACAGCCTCTCACATGCAATGATATCATTCCACTGTAATTATCCCGGATTTATAACACTCCGGGTGACATAAAATCACATACTCACTAAATTGAAACCTGAACCTCGCTGAAAACATCAGCATTTCTCCCAGCCTTGACAGCCTGAGGACTTTGTGCCAATGAGCCAACTGGCAACCTGCAGTCCTGCCCACCAGCCTCTCATCCAAGGTCAAGGACTGCAGAACTGGAATGACAGCCTTGGAGAAAGGCTGCCAGATCTAATAAATCTGCCTCAAAGCCGACCTTTCTTCTCTGGGCACTGCTTGGAATTTAGTAACGGGCTGATGGGAGCTGCAGACACAAGGAGAATGGCAACGTCATGGTGGTTGGTGTGGTTTCCCATGCAAATTTTGGAGTGCCAGAAAAAAGGAAGAGCAAGAAGCATAAGACTGG
>JBCJKH010016483.1:5649-31224 GCA_039877255.1 Loriculus beryllinus
TGGCCAGCAGCATTAGGGAAAGATCATCCCCCTGTACTCTGCAGTGGTGAGGCAACACCTCAAATACTGTGTTCAGTACTAGGCCCCTCACTACAAGAAAGACATGGAGGTGCTGGAGAATGCCAAAGAAGGGCAGTGAAGCTGGTGAAGGGTCTTTAGCATAAGTCTTATGAGGAGCAGCTGAGGGCACTGGGGTTGTTTAGCCTGCAGAAGAGAAGGCTCAGTGGAGACTTTATTGTTCTCTACAACTACCTGAAAAGAAGTTGTAGTGAGGTGGGGGTCAGTCTCTTTCCCCAAGTAAGAAGAGACAGGGCAACCTCAAGTTGCACCAGCGGATGTTTAGATCAGATATTAAGAAAAAAATTCTTCCCTGAAGGGGTTGTCAAACACTGGAACAGGCTGCGCACTGAAGTGGTTGAGTTACCATCCCTGCAGGGGTTTAAAAGACATGTAGATGTCACACTCAGGGACATAGTTTAGCAGTTGCCTTGGCAGTGCCAGGTTAATGGTTGTAACTTACTCTTTTTCCAGCCCAAATGATTCTATGATCAGTATTCCTCAAAACACACCAGGCTTTGCAGGACTACTTCTGTCTGAAATGGAAGCCTCAACCTCCACTGCAGTAAATGAGAGCCTTCACAGAGGAGAAACAAGAGTCTTAACCTGCTGTGTTCTGTGTGATTGCTTAACTGCATTCATGAACCCATTGTCAGATATGTATGACTGTGCTAGAGCCCTTCCCCAAAACATCAGCAGCTACTGCAGTAGCAAACATGACCACTGATTACCACACACACTTTTAGATGCTCAGACAGATCCTAGATTGCATCCTTCAGACTGGATTCACAGCTCCACCTCAACATGCCACCTCACGGCTTATTGGGATGAGCTGCCTCCCTTTTTCTGCACACCACGCAATCTCACACTTACTGTTTTCACTCCTTTACTTCTAGGTTAGCTGTACCTTTGCTGAACAGAAATACTGCAACTCCCAAGAAAGGAATTGTGACAAATCACTTCAGACAACAACAGCAGCTGTGACTGTTAACACATGGTACAGTGAGGCTTCTGGACAGGGACTGTCATTCTCACTTTACAGACTGGAAAACAAACCCCTCCTGAAGGCAAGGACACAAAATGGCACTTTCTGAGTGAACAGATCAGCTGCTTTTGAGTGCTAATCATCACTTGTGTTTGCTCTGCCTTTACCACATTAATCCCATGGGAACACAGGAGCATGAGACGTTGACCCTCTCCCCCCCTTCTGCTCTGTAAGTCACAGAACCCCTGGTTCAGCCACCAGATACCCTTTTGTTGGACACCCTCTTTGACAAATCAGTTACATTATTAACTCAATTGAGATAAACTCAAGGCAATTACTGCACCTACACCAAGCCTAAAGTCCTCTGCTTCTTCTCCAGCAGGCTTTGTGTGCCTTGGCAAATCACAGTATTTCTTCATTGCCAAAAGAACCCAACCCTATTTATAAAGACCCAGAGCTGCAGAGATTACACACTTTAATGTAAAGAAAACAGCCTGTGCCGCAGGACTGATGGCATCCCCAGTCCAGGTAGAAGTCGGACGTGTCAGGGATCCAGTGTTGGTCTTGGAGCCAGCCTGCCTCAAGAAGTCAGCACACAGCCAGTTGCAGTGTGAACCTACAGCAGACATCCACAGCCTGCCCTGGGTGCAAGGCAACTTACTCCACTGTCAGACACTGTCCACATGAAGACTTAACTTAGGATAAGGTGTGAGCTATGTGCTCTAGTATTCTGCACATGGAGTTCTCCATGTGGAGATACTCCGAGGATGTTGGCTGTGTTGCAGAGGTGGCAGAAAGAGACTAGGGGAAAAAAACCAAACAGACAAACCTCATCGTAAGAAAATCCCATCCTCCCAGCTCTGCTAGACTTTTCTGCTGTCCCCAAAAACCATGTCTCACAATGCACAGCTTCTGCACAGCCAAGCTAGTTCATGTCTTTCTGCCTCTTTTCCAGCTGCCCGCCCCACCGCTGTAGGGGCAATCATCACATAGCAATACATCTGGGACTTCACCAATCTCACGTAACAAAAACAACTTCCTGGAAAAGAGCTACGCTTGCTGAAACTTGGTCAAGATCAATGAGCATGGGAGAGTGAGACAAAGACTCAAACCCTTCTGATCTACACTACCCAATTCTGGTCATCACACACAAACCCTGTTTTAGTTTTGCCACTTCTCCCATTTAAATAAGTGTCCTTGACAAGCACACACTGGTTCCTCCAAACCCACAGTAGCCCTGGCTGTTTGCCAGACTGGAGTTCTCTATCTACAGATGCTTCAAATGGATTCCAACCTTTCCACTGCAGCCAGAAACATGATTTTTTTTCCTAGGATTTCCTAAATTGCTTAATCTTATACCTCTGAAATGTTAAAGTCTATATTCATGAAGGAAGACTGAAGTGACCAAACTGTTGGTACCAGGGAGGGAAGAAATCCTATTATTTTATTCGTTGGTTACAGTTCAGGACATCTTATTTCACAGACACCAGACAGGAAAAGGCTTACATAAGGGTTAATACAGAGATTGAAGTGACTTACAGAGCATTTCACTAGAAGAAAACACCCTGCAAAACACAAAAGGAACTGTATTTGTGCACATGAGTCTTTCTGGGGAGCAGAACAGCAGCTGGGACTGGTGTGATCTGAAGATCTGGCAATATTAAATATCACTTAATACCAGAGAGACTTGGACATACCTGAGAGTTCAGTAAACGGATAGAAGCACATGCCATACAGGGAGAAGCTGAAAGCTGGGAATACTCAGGCTTGAGAAGGCCTGGGGGATTTTATGAATGTGTAAGTACTGATGGAGGAAGTAAACAGGACAGAGCCAGACTCTTCTCAGTGATGTGTAGTAACAGAGCAACAGGTGAGAGGCACAAACTGAAATGCAGGAAGACCCATTCAAGCACAAGAGAAAACCTTTTTCCTGTGAGGCTGGTCAAACACTGGGGTGGGTTACTAGGAAGGCTGTGTAACCTCCTTGCTGAGGAGACACAGTATGCGTGACAGCACTCCGCACAAGCTGCTGCAGGCCCCTGCTTTGAAGAGATAAGTTGGACTAGATGATGCAGAAGCCCATTCCAACCTCAACTATCCTTCGATTCTGTGAGAAATGGGAAGAATGTGATTTGTTTAGTCTAGAAAGAGAAAGTTTCAGAGGGAACGTGACTAACAATCATATTTCTGTGATTTAAGCTACCTCCCTCCCTCCCCCATAACCCCAAACTTCTGTACTTCATCTTTTTTTTTTCTTTTTGTAGCATGTGAAAGGCTCCCAAATGGCTTTGTAAAGACTCAGATGAACAATGCACTGTTTTGTAATGGTACTGCAGTTACATTGGTAGACTTCATTATTTCAGACATAGAAAACCTGATTAAAAAAAGTGAAAGTTACCACCTTCCGAAAACTGGAAACTGACATTTTCTCAGTTTATAGTCTATGGTCAATGAAGACACAATTTAATCCAGACTATAAATTACTCAGAAACTGTTTGAAGTTCTCAAAAATTCTTTCTTTGAGTTCATTTAGTTAAAACTGAAGTCTGTAGAACCATGGCTTTGTTATATACTGTTCAAATATGTGTGGCTTATTATAACCTGAGGTAAGCTGTGGTCATCTGAATTGTACCTATTAGAGTCTCACTCTTCAGCACTTAGGTTAGTATCTTCTGTCTGGGCCCAGAAAACCATGCAGACAACTGAACAGAAGTGACAAACACTCCCATGTGCCACATGTTTCTGCAGATCAGCCTGTGGGAGGGCTGGCCACAGTGATATCCATTTGGCATTTGAGCAAACCTCAGCCAATAGTCACCAGACCTGGACCAGGGGAATGGACTGGAGGACAAGCACAGACATTGCTCACTACCTTGCTCCCTTTTCCCTGATCAGCTGAACATAGGCATTATAATCTCACCTAAGAAAGTTACAGCATAATACATATACAGTTAAGGAAAAGAGTCAAAGTGAAGCTTTAGTGCATGCTACCAGATAGACCAAAGTGAACAGGAAGCTCTGCCTCCTATCAAGTTCAGACCATATCCATCTGTGATTTAAGCCCAACCCTAGATAGTACCAATAGTTAAACTAGTTTCTGCTGCAACCACAGTAGTTATCATAGCAAAAGCATAGAACTATTTCACCAATCTTGTAAGTAAAGTACTGTCAGGCTTACAGCCTGCAGTTACAGACACAGGATAAATATCTAGGAACATGTACCAACAGCCAGTTCACTGAAATATATGATCCATGGCTACTGTTGATGACATTACTGAAGGCTCTTGCCCTCCTTATGATTAATAGCACAAAGACTTACTTTCATGATTTCCACAGTGTAACGAGAATGAGTTACTGTAAGTACAGTCACTTTCTTATTGTTTCATTTGAGACACTGAATACAAATGTTCCAACTCCAAAAGTCTGTGTCTTGGCATGCTTCATAGAGTAAGAGAAGTGCTGACCACCCACACATCCAGAGCCTTGCTACTCCATAGAGTGGCAAGTCCATGCTGACACACAAGAAAGCTCAGCCAGGAGCAGACAATGGCTTCACTAAAGTAGCCTTTACCATTTAGATGATAGAGCAGAGAACATTCAGCCTAAATGTCTTCAGCACGTCCTTGCTCAGGTGGAGCAACCACTGCAAGATGCTGGCAGTGGGCAGGAGAAGGATCTACTGACAGTGGTTCTCAAAAAAGAAGGTGTACAGAGACAGATGGAGATCCGTGGGAGCCAGAGGGCAGAGTCACTCTGTCTTACCATAAGCAGGCCATAAGCCAAAACAAAAATGTTCCTTAAAATAACAGAAAAGAAAAACATCCATTAAACTGGGTAACTGTGGAGGGGAAAGCCACCATGACCTTACTCCTTCCAGTAAACTAACTGGTTTGAGTCTTTCAGTATGTACAATATGCACCAGTCCTCGGCAGCAGAAAGCATTACAACAGGTTGGGGACTTTTTGCCATCCCATAGGAAAAAATCTTTATTGTGTAGGAAGGTTTTGCAATCTTAAAAAAAGCTCTGAGGAAGAAACAGACATGAAAAAAAAGAAATGATCTCAAGACGTGGATGAACTTAACTTGCTGGTATAAATGTGCATGCTCCACATTTAAGCAGAATCAAATACCCTACAAACACCCCAACCGCAGCCTGAGAACAGAAAATTGTTGCCTAGCCAAATACCAGTTTCATTCCAACTAAAGCCTGCATTGTAAATGGTGATTTTGTTTTCAAAAGCTTAGCAAAACATAAGTCAGTTTAATTATCTAGAAGCCAAATGTAGATAAGTAAGTGGCTCAAAGGGCCACCTACTTGAAGCCCTGCCCTGCCACACATTATTCACAGGATACATCTTTAAGTATTTTTTTAAGTGTTCCTTTATTTTATTCTACATTTGTCTTAATAAATTTATCTTCAAAATTGGAAGTGGTGTTTCTTATAACAGTTTCTACTGTTGTACTGAAGTTATGGAGAAATTCAGACTAACATACTCTCTTAAGTATATTACATACATGCAGCCTCACCTTGTCCTTTAGAAGGCACCTGACAAGTGATATTAGTCAGCACTGCTATATATTCCATCAGCTCTTGCTTTGTAAGAAAGCTGGAATGTGCCATGTACAATATGGGATGCAATAGGACAGCAGTCACTAGGGAAGGAGATTAAATTGACATGCAAGCTTGTGTTTGCCTAGCTGGCTGGAGATCCATTTGTGCAAGGTTTTCTTAAACACCAGCAGATAAACCCATGGCTACAAATAGAAAACTAGCTTTTGCAGGTGGCAGCTTTTAGGGAACTGGCAATGGCCTGTTTTAGTGGTTGACACCTGCCTGTTAACAACTGAAAGGCACAGCCAGATGATGTAGCTATTGCAAGAGGAGACTGACCATCCCAGCCTAGTTCTCATTCAGCAAGCAAATGCACAAACATTGTCTTATGCCTGCTTTGCATTTGTCCAGCATCTGGTCCAACAAGGCTGGTCTTCGGGGGAGATCCCACAGTCTCCAGAAACACAAATAACCACCAGAGATCACCACCATCATCTCACTGGCAGGCTGAGCATCAGGGCAAGCAGCTGAAAGAAAGTTAGCAGGAGTCTTATTTGCTTCCTTGGACCGGGCTCCAAATGGACAACAAGTGTATATAGGAGCATGCAAGGACCCCACAGGTCCTCCTGCTGGGACCATGACTCCCACAGGGTGATGAGGGAATCTTGGAAGCAAGGGGTTTTTGGGAAGCACTGTGGCAACAGAGCAGCACAATAAAACCTGCTGCACCTAGAAGAAAGAGGAGCCAAAGCTCATGCCTGACAGGTGTAAGGTAACATACTTTACATTCCTTTGTGAACATGTGAAGCTTGCTTTCAATTCATACTAAGGTCTTCAGAGTAAGAAGCCTCAAAGAGGCATAATATGACTTCCCTTTACATTTAATCTTTAACCCTAGTGTAACTTCCTGTAAGGAAACAGGAAGTCTGCTACTGTAATTTTTTTTTGTTGTTGTTGTTCCTTATATGCCATCATAAATGTGGGAAACATGAAATTTTACATAATATTGTAAGCATTATTTTCAACCAAACCAACTTTAAAGCAGATAACAAATAGCAACTTATGTACAAATCAGAAAACCCCTACTGAATAATGTATTGTATTTTTTTTGCTATTGTAAGGTGCTTTACTTTCACCTAGCAGGAAAGTAAATTTGGTTTGAAACTACTCAGTGGTAGAAAATGAACAGATAAAGCAAACTAAAAACAAGTTATCATTTTTCATTTAAAAGATACGTTGTTTCCACTAATATGGCAAACAATTACTAGTGTGTCTCTGTAAGCAAGGACTATCCCTGAGTCTTGCCAAAACCAGCCAAGCAAACCAGAGGCTTCTTGGTTGTGCAAACAGATTGATAACTTAAGAGTGATCAGAGATCTTTAACACCTGTTTGATAGTAGAAATAAGGCAAATTCTCATGAGGTTTCATTTCACATTATGGGCCAAAATCCACACTTAACATTAGCAGGAGATGCTTGTAGCGGCCTCGAAAGAACAATGACACAGCTGAGCCCCAGGGCTTGTCTTGCTGCTTCCATCCACCTCCCTCTGCCACTGCAGCACCAGTAGTGGAACATGGCAAGACAGCACAGCACCCACTCGGAGGTGAAAGGGGGACTTTCTACAGACCGAAAGGTGAAAAAACTACACAGGCCCATGTAATGTGTACGTACTTTTTTCTGTTGTGACCTGCATTGTTGCCAGGATGCAGGTGCAAATGTACTCAAATACAAAAGAAATAATTAACGTTCCCTCCCCTCCCCCCCAAAAAAAGTCACTGTTTTACATTTCAAATTCTTGTGAAGAAACCATCCTGTAAATGCAAAAAATAGATCAGCCCAGATTCACAACCACATTTTGTATATAAACAGAGCAAGCTTGTTCAATCTTGGATTTGTCCCATTTTCAGTATTTTTCTAGTTTTGCCATGTTCTTCCTAAACTGTGGATCCAGGAGTGCAAATTTTAGATGCATTCCAATCACACACATACTGTGGTGCTCCTCTTGTATTTTCTGTACCATCTTCCTGTATGCACAGGAACATTTACTTGCAAATACAGCATTTGCAACAGCTCTACCTGCTGTTAAGGCTTCACATCACAACTCTTTCCAGGAGTTTATGGCATTGCCAGACTACAGCTGTTCCACCTGTGTTTTCCATGTCAAGAATCTGTCAGAAAGGGAAGTCTTTGGATTTGCAAAAACCAAATCAGATGTTTTTAAGAACAAGAATGGGGGAAAAAAAAACATAGTACTTTAAGCATAAAAGCATTAGCAACTGCAGCCTCAGAGAAAGGTTCTACAGGCCGGCAGAAGAGGAACCAGTAGGCCACAGATAAGCAAAACAGAGAAAGCAAGAGCTGCAAACTACTGTAACTGCATTCACAATGCAAATTCTTCCCAAAGGAATTACCTCAAAACAGGGTTAAATATTTCACTGGGACTAATACTTTAATTTATTTTTATAAATCAATCTGCATAATGTAAGCTGGCATTCTTCACATTTCAATTTTGCTTACAGTCATAAAACTAACTCTGCAAACTATCCTCAGCTATATGTTATTTTTATATCTAAGAGCACAGAGTGATGGAAACTTGGCAGGACAGATCTGACTGAAAGAGAAATTGTTCTACTTCCCAAACATACCAGAACACGACCATAGTCTGATTTTAAAGCAGTAGGATGAAAGTGACTCAGCCTACATTAAAATTAGAAGTACGATGAAATTGAGACTGCAAGATAAGTACTGAATTAAATGCATTTACTTGATTTAAAGAAGCTTTTTTGTTAATGACTGGTAAAGGAAATACTGGAAACCTAACAACTTTAGAAGCCTGTGAAATAGTCAAATCCACAAGGTGGTTTATGCACCTGTGAGAGCCACCTGCTACAGCTCCTGTAGGAAAGCCAGAAGCAACAGAGCACAGGGGCTGTACAGGGCAAAGATGGGGCTGTACAGGGCAAAGATGGGGCTATGGGTCTCATTCCCTGCAACACCATGGTCAGGCACCCCAGCCTCAAGCTGCTGGTGCAGGAGGATGAGGCCAAGACTAGATGAAATGGGACAGTAGCTACACCATACCACACACATGCCTATCAGCAGTGGCATTCCAGCTTCAAGGACTCCTGCTGAAAGCCTCTGCAGCTGCCTTTGGTCCCTCCAGCCTCATTTACCAGGATCCCCATGGTACTTTCCCCATGCCTACCTCTTCCCTTGACCCCTGCGAAGCCGTCCCAGCCCTGGCACCCAGGCAGGGAGATGCTGCAGGCAGGCAAGCAAACACCAGCCTCCCCACTCTGCAGCACTCCAGCAACAACCTGAACTGCATGGCACCACCACACACCAACAAAAGATTTTCTTGAATCCAATACTAACACAACTTACACAGCTGTTAGTCAGTTTGCTCACAGCAACCCTGACAAGCTTTTCTGTATCTTCAGTTGCTTCTCTTTATGTTCAGAAATAGCAGCATAGTGTTTCCTGAGCCTTTGATAATGAATACATATTTAACCTCACCCACATATATAGATACACACACATTTTTAAATATACATTAAAAAAATATAAATCCCTCCAACACTGCAAATATTAGATAAAAAAGCATTAGCTGGAAGAGTTCACTAGGCCAAATGACCAAATCAAGACATACCCATTCTTTCAGATACACTACTTACAGCAAGGAGGAATGTGCCTAGCATTTCTGCCTACTACCTCCCCAGGCTCTTCCTTTCTCTGACAAGAAACCCTCCAGCTGGCCCTGTTTTGTTATGTAGTGCATTTATATTCAGCTCCTTTGCCTCAACTGAATTCAGGTGCGCGCAGGCATTTGGTACCTGCATGTGGGTGTTGCTCCTCGTGAGATTTCTGTAGTTTCTTCATTGCCTGTATTTCTTTCTAATAAATCCTAAAGAGCAAATTAGAAGCAAAAAAAGAATAGAGTGATTCTTTCAATTATTTTTTGCCTTTCTGCTATATACATACACACATTCTTGCTACATAAGAATTCTTCATACACACAAGAAATGTGAGAAATCAACTGCCACCAAAGGACTGTCTCCAAACATGGGTTGACAAAGACCTGCCCAAGTTCATGTTTTGAATGGTTTGCACACGTAACTGTTGCAGTTTCCTCCTTAATACAAGGACACAGAGGATAATACTGTCATAAATTACTATTCCATCCATACAGTCATGTTGGCTGCCTCCCTACATCACTAGTGCAAGCCCAGAGAGCCACTGACCTGCTGAAGAGTAGCACTGGCACCATACCCAGGAGATCAGGATGACAGGCAGAGCTGGGGTGCCCAGCTATTTGTGTATGGATCGTTTTTACTACCCAGCACTGAATGATTGTGGTGCATAAGCGAGGACAAGAAACCACAGGACACCAGCATTTTGATGCTAACAATTTAAAAAAATCTTCAAGACTAAATGATAAAGAATGTTACTGACTGAACAACACAGAACCTTGTTTATCTGGATGGATGTGTGTGAAATAAAGGTACCACTATAAAAATAATTTGCACCAGCCACAGTGTTTGAAAGGGGTGATTTCCCTGTTGTCTGTGAGGGAAAATAGAGACCAGACAGTAATGGGATGTGCAGAACTGGAACGAGTGCTGCACCACACAGTGTGAGATGGCCTAAAGCTACCAGCCCTGACAGCTATTGGGCACTCCTGCCACTGTCTGCACACACAATTTCTGACTTAGTGGAACAATACAAAACACAACATAAATGCAAGTTAGCAATTGCATTACACAGTTCAGTCCCCATACCAGTGTGATTCCCTGATTCCCATTGCCAGTCTCCATAGTACACTCACTGTCACAACACTGGGCATCCCCAAACAGGGATATGTGGGTTGATGCCAGCTCAAGCTTGTTGCTCTTCAAAATTTCCCTATTAGCTGTTCAGATATTTTACCCTATGATGGGCTGAGCCACATAAGCCCTCCTCCACCCTCCCTTGCCAGCCTGGCTAACTCAGGGAGACATTTACACCCCCAGCTGATTTACTCAGCTGTTGATATCTGTTTATTTAAAACAAAGGCCACCCTCCCATCCCCTTCATGCTGAGATAAAGTCAGCTTCTTTGCATTACTCTGAGGGTCCTGTCACCCTTGCCTATCTCCACTGAGCGCTCTTCCCCTGTGAGGCTTATTCACAGAGCCTCTGTCTACCCTGCAGGGTTTACTCAGTCACATGCTTTCTGGAGAATTCATCTGTCATAGTGACTTCTTGAAGGGGGAGGGCTACAAGCCAGGAACAAGCAGAAGAATGCTTGCATAAATGCCAAGGGTGATTTTGTGGGAAAGTTTTACACCCCAACCCTTGCCCTCCAGAAAACTAAAGGAGGCTGTGTGGTTGCCAGTGCACACATTCACATCCTGTGCAGTAGTGTGGGATGTGACTCTGCCTTCAGTCATGCGGAGCCCGGCCGGAGCTGTGTGACTCAACACGAGGGCTGGCAGGACACAGGAGCTGCGCAAGAAGCTTCTGACCCTCCTGCACACAGCCCTTCCACCGCTGGCAGGAGCGCAGAAGTGCTCACCCAGGAGGTACCAGCAGGTCTGCACCTCTACTGCTTTGGCCACCCAGCAAGGCGATGGCAGTTCCTCCAGAAAAGTCTCAAGGAGAAAGAAAATGAATCTCAATTACTTGATGGGACCTATTCACATATGCTGAATTTTGAGGGGCAAAGCCCCTCAGATTCTGTTCAGCCAGCCAGTCCTTGCCTTCACAAGTCCTTGTGGCTTCACATACAGACTTGCAAGAAAGCATGGTTATGCATGTTTCATTGCAAACCACTGTAAGAGGGTGAAGAGGAGAACCAAACCCTCGGAGGCCAGCTGCTGGTATAGCTGGAGGGGGTGAATCATGCTTGTTTCAGAAGCAGTATCCTTAGCCTGGAGCTAAAAGAAGCAAAGCAGAGAGTAAGGTAGGGCACTTGCTAGGAAGAACGTCATCAGTTGTGGTTTTTTATTTGTTTTGTTGTGGGTTTTTTTTGATGCTTGTCAGCTATTACCACTAAATAGCAGAGCCTGTGACAATACAGAGAATATAATTTTTTGCTCTTGAGAATACAGGACAACATTTTCACCCAACAAGAATGAACGTGTTGGGTTGTTTTAATTCCTGGCATAGCTGGGCATGTCTTATCTCTGGCTTGAAAAAATGGAAATGCATAATGAAGACAGCCTGTTGTCTTGTTAGGTAACTACACACAACTTTCACCACAGGATGGGAGCTGTTGGCAAGATGTGGTATCAGTACAGAGAAACCTCGTATTGCCAGCTAAATAGATCTGTCACATTTCTTTCTGCAAATGTTATGTCTACTACTACTACTACAAATAGCACAGCTGAGTGATAAAACTTAAAAAATGTGAAAAATATTTTCTCTATTTTCAAGTCTGTTTGCCTTGTGACTCTCACAGCATTTTGTTTTGTCAAATCTATGTTTCAGGCCCGCAGGGCCAGCACTTCTCTGACCTTCACACCCGTGCTCATCATTAACAAGCAGCGGAGCTTAAAAGAGGCTTTGCAGCAACTCATACGGCTCAGAGAAGGCAGTCTTGTTAGGTATCTTTTAACTAGAAGGAAACAGGAGTAAGATAATTGTATACAAGAATATTGCTCTAAAAACACTAAAACATGCTCTTTAATCACTGTTGACTAAGGCCTGGCCCTAGAGAGACTGAAAGAATTTCACACTGCCAGAATCTTCCTTCCACGAATAGTCATACTGATTTCATGTACTTCTTTAGGATCAGGTCTTAGATGACTCTATTTTTAACTACATGAAGAACTAGCAAGTTTAGAACACCTTAACCCTGCAGCTGAGTCTATATAGATTTGAAAGTCATTCTAATCTGCACATAATTCGTGTGTATATCAATCAGCAAAGAGTAAACAGCAAGTGCTGCAGTAAGTCTCATGTCACTAACTTCATGACTGTACAGAAATATGCTACTGTAAATTCACTAGTACATTATGGTGTGTTATAAATAATTAAAATTAAAATTAAAACTGCAATAGACAAAATGGATGAAGTAAGAACATTCTGTAATACACTGTTCTACTTAATAATTTCCTTATTTGGGTAAACCACTAAGTATGACTAAATATTTAAGCACAGGAAGGAATTAATTAGTATAATTTATTAATTTGGAAAGCATCTTGATCAGAAAAAAAATAAAAGATGTTAAAACATACACATAAACCACTCTCAGATAAAACACCAATCCGCATGCCATACAAAATAACCCAGTCCTTTACCATCTTTCACAGGTCTCCAAGGTGAAGCTAAAGGGAGCATACTATAGGAGTGGTGACTGACCCAGGACAAAGCACTGCTGCTGACTGTGGGACATCAAGAGCTAAGAAATACCCCATTGTACCTGATCTTAGAGGGCAAGAGAAAGAGATGGGCTCCTCCAGTCATCCCAGTTGACTCCTCCTGATGTTCAAAGAGGTGCATAGGAACTACAGGTCTCCCCATCAGTCAGGTTTTTCCTCAGCAGGATCTGTTTTACATCATTGCATGCAAGTCTGACAGCTGAGTGCAGGGCACATGAGAAATAGATTCTGCTTTGGCATTTGAATTAGAAGCAGTTCAGATTTTGAGACCTAGAGATCAGAAGAGACAGATAGGTGGATAGCATATGAGTGATACCACTGTATCTTTCAGAGGAATTTTTTAAAGCAGACCAAAAATGCTTTTATGCATTATACTTCTTAGAACTCTGTGTGCCCCATTACTTTAATCAATAGCAAATGTCAAATTGTTTTTGCAGAGGTTTTGTTTTGTTGTTTTGGGTTTTTTTTATTCTTTAGTTTCACTGAAATAGGAGGTATCTTTTTTTAGATAGGCATAAAATGGGCTAACAAAACCTGCTGCTTCATTATCTCCATGTGAATTCCATATTCTGCTCCTTCACTCTCAGCCTTCTCCTCTGTCTTCTCTGAAGTACCACAGAGCTCTCCATCAGCTTTTTTTTTTTTTTTCCTTTTGAATTTGCTGGTATTTATTTACAGGACAAAAAGCTTTATCAATTAATCTACTGTTTATGCTGTCTGAGCTAGCCCTGACCTTCACTGACAGAGAACAATCCCTACTGACAATCAGGGCCAGATCCTGCACTACTTTCTTAGTGCAGCACCATGGAGGTGGGTGTCATTGCCCACCTTCCCCCTCCAAAGCAGCAGGTGGGAGCCTGAGAGATAGTGTCCCAGGACAAACCTTCAGGGAGAATCCCACGCATGGAGAAGGCTCTGACCGTGCTTCTGTAACATCCAAGGGGGTTCCTACACCTCCGGAGTCCACCATGGCACGGAAGGATCCTCACTGGTGCTGCCTTGGATGGGTCCACAGGCATCCCTGGGGTGCTGGCTCGATGGCAGACTGCACCCACCTCCCCATCTGTGTGAAAGCTGAGAGGTGGAATGGAAAAGTTTTAAATATCTGTGTAACCTTGACTTGTGCTGTTACATTGGAGCAGACAGAAATCATAAGAGACAGCAATCCTCTCGTTTCACAGCATAAGGAATCTTCCACCCAGCAGAGTGGGGGCACAAACAGCAAGTGAGAATGGCCTAGGGGAAAATCTTAGTTCTAACTGATTGGAAAAGGGATCCTCCATCCATCTGTTACTGCCTACACTTGCTGCAGCACCTGTACTTGGAGGCTGAGCAGAGGACCCGACAGCCTGTTCCGGTACAAGACACTCCACAAGCTACCCCAGGGAGTCTCTGGACCATATGAGGAGACTCGTCAGGCACTGGGCAATGCTGGGAGAGAACAAGATGCTCCCTCTCTTAGGGATGCACTTCCCTAAGAAACCCTGACTTCTGGACCAAGCCTTGTAGCTGAGTGCAGAAGCCTGTAACACCACTCTGGCATGGATGAGGACACCAGTGGGTTTGTGCTGGGTATAAGTAAAGACACTTTATAATTGTCACTTTTTTAGAATAATGATGGATTAATTCCATCTTTGCTAATCTACCAAGACATAATAGCTGATATAAGACTCCTCTCAAACTGCAATGGGTGCTCACAGGTCTATGAGCCAGAGATTGTTAAATGCAGTTAACTCCCACAGACTATTTCCTTCTTTTTTCGCAACCATTTCTTTAGACAAGCCTCTCCTGGTACTTTAAAAATCCATTTTAATCAATTTAAAATTAATAAAGAGAGTGAAATCCTTAGGGCCTGAAAGCTCCAATCTCTGCCTTGCTGGAAGTGATGAGTCAGCTTGAGCACGGCCGCCATGGAGCCTGCTCAGGGATGCCTCCAAGGAGCTGCGGCTGTGCTGAATTAGGTCACTTGGTTTGCTATTTACAGAGGGGCAGCCGTCTCTGCAATTGGATGTTTTCTTCTCTCTCATGTGAAAGCTGCTGTACTCTGACAGCACAACCACTGTGACACCTCGCTGTTGCCACAGCTGCTGTAGCTCTGTCCTGTGCATTCACTGGTCAGGAGCATGACTGAGCCTCTCTGAGAGGAGGGAAGGGACCTTGGCCACCGGCAGGCAGCAGGACACGGCAACATGCAGGGTCCCATCTCAGTCCCATCTCACTCCTGCAGTGCTGCACGGTATCTCTGGAAGGGGACTCTGGACTCTTGCCTGGGCCAGGAATGGAAACCAGCAACCCTGGGAGCCAGTCCTCTGGCTTGTGCCTCCACCCAAAGCCAAGACTCAGGCCCAGGCCCAGCTCCACTCACTGCACAAGAGAACACGTGCTCCCTCGGCGCCAGAGCAGAGCCGCAGTACTCCCTCACTAATCACCCGGGTCTAATTGCTGTGCCATGGTCCTAACAGGCAGCTCCTATGCCAGCTCTCCAGGGGATTAACATTAAGCCTCTGCTTTTTGCAGTAATGCAGCACATGAGGAAAAGCAGTTCCCACCTTGCATGCCCAGAGCACGAGTCAGTCACCTCCATGGGTCATAGCAGCGCCTGGATGCCAGCAAGCAGGCTGGGCCAGCCTTAGGCACCAGGGAACCCAGTGGCAGCATGAGGCTGGCGTCATGGGCTTTGGGCAAGAAGAAATGCTCTGCCCTACTCCTAATGTCCAGTGCCAGGGGATAATGGAGGCTGAGGAGCTCTTACAGTGCTTTTGCAGCATGAAACCTCCCAGTCTGTAACAGGGGAGCAGCAACAGCACTGATGGAAGGGCAGAAGCCCTCACAACCTGCCCATGACATCGCTCTCTACCTCCAGACCAGGCTCAGGCTTCCTCAGCACACCCCTTCTTGGGCCCCCCAAGGAAGGGCACAGGGATCCCTGACACTGAGGCCATTCCTTAAAGGTGCATAATGCAACTGCTGTTCTCCTGGGCTGGGAAAAGGGGTCAGGAAAGTTATGTGCCAGCCCTTTTAGGAACAGACGGGCTCTGCTGGAAGCAGAAAGGCTGCCCATCAGCGGGCAGCTATGCCTAAACCCCAATCTGAATCACCACCACCTTCCTGCACTTATCCAAAAACATTGGTGACTTGCCTTGGAAAAAACAAGTATACAGTGTCCTGCGACAGCTGGCACCACTTCTGCATCCTTGCCCAGCTCTTCTCCAGCATGGAGAGGACTGGCCAGACAGGAAAGCAGAGAAGTCAGCTCAGTTCTCCTTGCCCCAGCCGTCACCCAAACTCTCCTCTCATGCTGCTCGATTTTGTTCCTAGGTGCCAGTTGCCTGATGTCAGTTATTCCTCCCTTGTGCTGGAGCACTGAGAGAATCAGACACAGCGAGGGTGTCCCGTTGGTGAGGGAGCAACATGCAGTGCTCAGCAGAGCTGTAGGACCAGGAACAAAGCAGTCAGAAAGAACTGCTTGCGCTGTCTCAAAAGCTGTTTCAATTCCCCTACAAGCAGTGGCTCCAAATAATAAGATGCCTTGAGTAATTAACTGAATGTTCCTTGGATAGAGCTTGTAAAAGGAGCTTATACATATTAACAAGAAAGATCTACTGTCTATAACTTGTTCTTTACTAACAAACAAAAGGTTTGGACTAAATCCATTTTAGAGCCAACTTTACAAGGGCCTTATGCTGAAATTATTCAGTAGAAAGAACTGAATGGAGTCCAGAGCATTTATGAGGGGCTGACCACAAAAAGCAAGGTTTGTGGTCACATTGTTTGGTTTTCTAAGAAAATCAAATACTCTCTCTTTTCTGGCATTAACATGGCAGAGCTGCAAAGATTTAGCAGTAGCACTGCATCAGCCTCCAAGAAACACACAAAACTGCTTCCTTAGATCAGCTGCTGGAGCAAGTGCTACAGTTGCCATTATCAGAGCTGAAAGTGGAAAGGAATTCCTCATTAATGCATTGAAGAACAAAGGATCTTCTCTGTAACAAGGGCCTGTATAGTGATGGGTGCTGGGACTATAGTATCTTTGCATCCTGACATACTCTTGCCCAACGTAGCCTGCTATTCCATCAGAAGTAACAACTTGGTAGTGAAGAAAATTAATTCCACTCTATCAATCGTTATTTTTTCCACTTGCAACAACAACCAAAATCCAGTGTTCTAATATCAAGATAAGGTAATCACAGCAACATGGAGCTCTTCTAGGCAGAAACACAAAAGGTACACAGCACAGCATTATTATGGAAGACCCAGACGCTCCACAGTATTTGGCATATACTGCAATGGCTGGCAGTCAATACTGCTGTGGGGTCTGTGAAAAATGGCATGAAAGGAAATATAGGCAAAAATGTTATAATTATTTAAATTAGGTTTTTTTGGTACCACCAGAAAAAGAAAAAAAAAACCAGAAAACCCTTCCTGAGCAAACCAGTATTTAGCCCTTTAAAGGCTAAACAGCCTTTAAAGAATAGAAGAGCTGCTGCTCTCCTGTTCCTCTGCCCTGTATCTCATATTATATTCACGTGGGAGCAGACAAAAGCATCCATGGCATGTAGCAGCAAGAGGCACCAGGAACACCTTGGGAGGTCAGCACAGGCAGAGCTAACCAACTTCCATCCCCCAAACAACATAGCTCAAGAAAATACAAAGGAGACCTCCCCCAACAATGGGGATGAAGCCCGAGGAGATGACTACTACAATCCAGCAATTCAATGCTAGTCAAACACACCACCAGTTAACTGTTAAAGGTAGACACTGCTACACAGAGAAAGCTTTGATGATGGGACCTTTCCCAGCTGTTGGTAACAGGCTCAGTACAAAAGGTCAGACTTTGAGTTATCCACAACACAGGGCTTTCTGTGCTCCTGGCAGACTGTTGGACACGAGCTATTCTGGACATGAACTCAAACACAAGTGGTACATGACCTGGGAAGACATAGAGAAAAAATGTCTACCACAGAGAGAAGAGCAATTGGAGGTTGGACTAGGCTCTGTTTAGAACTCAGTTCCTGCACTAACATCCTCTTTCTCACAACAGTCTTCAGCCACTTCAGGGACCCAGAGCTCTAACATTCCTGCTTACCAGCTGCCTAAACCCACAAATGTCAGCATTTCTGAAGTTACAGTCTCGAGAGACCCAGATCTGCTGAATATACTGGGAAGCATATCAGCCTTAGCACTGCAGAGAGCCTAGTGTCTATTTTATGCCTTGTATGGAAGAAGTGGTTTTATCTCTTCCAGAGAGGAGCAAAGTGACAAAATTATTTCCTGCTCACCTATTAATATTCAGCTGTGAGAGACAAAAGATTTTTGCTCACTGAAGAGAATTAAAGATGAACCAAAGTGACTGAATGTATTTCTTTTTTTAAATTAGTACATGTTTTGATTTGTTTTAATTACAGAAATTGAAGCCTTGCTTCATTGGAAGGCTGCAGGGTGACTAAGACCCAGTGCAATGGTACATGACAGAATAAACCTGGAAAGCTTGTGTGTGAGATTTCAAAAAGATTTCCTCAAATGTCACACACTGAGCATCACAGGCATTCCTGATATAAATAACAGAATTATTCAAAGAAACAAACAAAGCTTTCTTTACCTATCAAAAAGAAGGTGAGAACACAATGACAATTTCTGTGCATTCTTTGCAGGCCATGTCTAACTGGATGCTGCAAACAACTGCATGCCTTTAGGAGGACTCCCATGCATCCTGCCTGTCCTATTCGTATACTCCTACTGGTCAAAGCAAAGTCTCTGAAAAGATAGGCCTGGAAGAAGATTGGAATTCAAGGTCAGATTTTGTAGTGAAGCAATAAACAAAAAATTCAGTGCTTTAATGGCAAAATTATGAGTGTCATAATTTCAGTTCCCAACTTCTGTTTGGGTTTTTCTTCCTATTACTGAGATTAGGTCAGAGTAAAATGCAACTGTCAAAGCACTGTCATAATCAAAGAACAGTTGCTATGCTTTCTTTTCTTGGTCATTTAACGTAGCTTGCTAGGAGGAAAAAACCCACCCTATTAATACTCGAAGAGGAGCAATCTCAGCTTTAGGTCGTAAGTTGCTTTCTGTGGTTTGGTTGCCACAGCTACTGTGGACCTAGTTCTCATCATTCGGAGACTAGGAGTGGTATCATCACAAGGAACAGAACACAACCAGATTCAGGTCCTGGGTGGTTACAGAACATGTCTTTGTTTGCCCTTTCTACTTTTCACTCACAGTGCTGTCATCCTGCCCGACTGCCAACACAACAAAAGGAAAGAACTTCATACTTTTTCAGAAGCAGTATTTGTAAAGAGTATTGTCCTCAAGTGTCTGAGATGCATCCAACTCCAAAAGCATCTAAGATAGCAGGAAATAAAACATGACAAAAAATGGGCAAGCAGAGATTTGAATAAGAATTAATAACTATCAGGAAGTCAGAGCTTTCCTCCCATAGTATGTTAATACATACTGCTCTGGACTAATTCCATTCAAAGTTAGAGTATTACTTTGGGTTTACACCAACAGAGGTGCTGCTTCCTGGCTTGGTTTCATTAGCCTGATCCCTGCAACTAGTAAGGAACATTCCAAGTAGTTTATTTATCACAGATTTTTTTTCTTCCTGTGAAACTGTAATTTATCACAGAATGGTTAGGTTTGGAAGAGATCTGTCTGCATTAAGTCTCAGTTTGACCTACCACTCCGCAGCAACTGGTTGTGCTTGAGGAAATGGAATGTAGTAAGAGGGAACAAGATGATTTTAACTCTCCTTGTGGCATTGGCATTAACAACACTGGAATTGTATCTGCAGTTTTGTATACCCACATTTAAAGGGAACACTAAAAATCCAGCTGTGCAGACAAGCACATGCTTGTCAAGAATCTCTTAAAGCAAGGGCATAAACCACACCCTCAGGAGTAATTAAATGAAGAACAGCAATGCAGTGGACAACATACATCTATATAAACATGGTCTTGCTGTCATACTCTGTATAAACTAATCAGTCGTTAGTCACCACAGATTCCTTTGTTCTGCATTCCCTGAACCTGCTTAGTTTACTTGGCAAGATATTATCCAGACTTCAGGGATTACAGTTATTTATTTGAACATCGACATCTAATCTACTATCTAGTCTCCACATTTTCCAGATCTTTAGGCCAGAGGAAGCTTTTTGGGTAAATCTTTTAGCCATCTATTTTTTTATTTTATTTTTTACAATTATTTTCTTCCTAGACATCTACCAATGATAACAGAAGAAACTAGGTGTCTATTACAACAAACAAAGCATCTTTTCCACTTGCAAAGGAAGAGTTGTCCAGCTACATTAATCAGTACATACGGCAATGAGATGAAGAGCAGCTAAAAAAGAAGTTAGTTTATGCACTGCGCAGATTTTACCACATTTATTTCTGTAGATATGCTTCCTATATTGTGCCAAAGGACATCTTACCATCCACATCTACCCATTTAACAAAATGGTGTCCACATGCACAACAGCAGAGCAGCTGCCAAACACAGCAAAGAATGCTCCAGCAACTTTGATCCTTAGTAACTTTACAAGCTACTTTTGCAAAATGAAAGTATAAAGAAGTAATGACATTTAACCTTTTTATGCCCTGTATCAGTGATGCCATCAGGAATTACAACTTCTCACTGCTCTCCAGATGCATGAGGAATTGGGTATCAGCGTATTCATTCCTACTACTTCCTTCTGCCTTCAAAGGGTGGCAAACTACTTCCCTTGAAACCAGTACTAATGACATTTTACAGTCTGAATGCAACTGGTGACAATTTTGTAAGAACAAATTCTTAAAAGATACCTAATCACCAGACTTCGCTTGAGATTCACATATGGAGATTACGACTTTGAATACACTTAATCTGGTCGCAAGCAGCAATTAAAATTTGCCAGGTCAACTACAAAACACCCTTCTAAAATTACTTTGTGCAGCAGGGTCTTTTTCTGAAAGCTGCTTGTGGTGTTCCCCTGCTCTGTACAGCCAGTACTGTAATCACATTACCATATGCAAACCCTGTCATCTACAGCACCGCATGTAGTCTTCCATAAATAATATGGTTCCCTAACAGTTTAGTAGTAAAGTAGAAGTCTTCCAGAAATATGAGCTTTTCTTCATATTGGCAATACTGCATGCATGTACAGTTTTCTACGAAGGTCTTTCATTCTGTGATATGCGTGGAGTCCCTCAGTCCTGCTGATAAAAAGTGAAAGACACTGAAGGATTAGACCCTGAGAAGGCAATGTGAGTGAGATGCTATATGAAGTCATCTTCATATCATCTCGTGTTCTGTGCATGGTATGCCTTCTGATTTTTTTTCCTCAAGTATGTATCTCCTGGTTTACTATATTAAACCATTTAATAAGATGGCAGAGGGGTTGTGAGTAGGAACTGATAACATATTTGTTACTTCAGTGTTCAGATAATGGTTTGGAGTGAAGCAGTCTCTTGCTGATAAGAACACAGGCACCCCAGAAAAAAGATAAATCTACTTCCAGTTATTTCTGTGGAAGGCAGAGATATTCTTAAATTTCTGATATGTGCCGTACAGCCTGGGAGACGTGGTGCTTGCTAAATGAAAAGTATTAAACACTACAGTTTCAAAGATGGTTTTTATTTGTTTCTATTTGGTCAATATTTTCAACAGTAACACATGGAGAAAAATGAAGTGACTGATAACAGATGAGTTTGAATTGCTGGCTTTGGTAGCATGAAGTACAAATGCAAATGCATTACTGAGTGAGCAGAGCAAACAGAAGGCTTGGTCACCCCCCCTCCATCCTGAAATATAAACAGGAACTTTGTTCAGAAAATGGCATTACCTTTATTCAGCACAGACTAGTCATTAGTTTAAACATGAAGCACATTTTCAGCAAATCTAACTTACAGCAACTTCTCCCATGAGCCTGAGAGTACATTAAAGAGTGCTAGTAAGAGTGATTATAAAGAACCTACTAGATCAAGGAGATCCCGCTGCAATACTTTAATTTTAATTTAAATTAAATTTAAATTATAATTTACATCACTCTGCTAACAAAAGGGGAAAAGGGCACTGTAAATGTAGCAGCAGGTATACGTATCATAATTTATTCTTTCCCTTTTTTAATTTGTGGTTAAACTTAATACACTTTTAAGTGCAAATAGATTAAAGCTCCATCTAGTGCCAGGGTCTTGGAAGCTACTGAAAGGCTTGCAGCCCAAAACCAGCAAACAGTCACAAAACTATCAAGAAGCAGCAAGCCTAGCATCAGAAAGCTGTCACACACAGCATTTCTTTTTCTGCTACATATAGTTTCTAAAACAACAAAGGTAGCAACAGAAGAGATTTAGTTATTTAAATTAAAAATAACCCCCTTTTTTTTTTCCTATAAAAGTTACTTTGTTTTGTTTAGTCTTTGACAAGGATGATTTTCCTTCACACTAGCAAATAGCAGAAGTTACCACCAATGTCAGTGCACTTACAATGCCTCAAGCACAGGGAGTGATGTGCAATCTTAGGTTTTGCCACAAACTACTGTTAAAAAAGTATTTGTTGGAACTACAGAAAAGTATGTAAACAACAAGAAGAAACAGCTGTGTCCAACAGAAAGGTGAAGAAAAGGTGTATAATCTAGCATTAAAAAGTGCCATTTCCTCTGCTGCAGCCATTATTTGGATGATTGTCCCCAGGTCCATGCCAACAGTAGGTTTTGAGAAACAAGTATACCTTTACCTAAATGCTGCCTCCAAGCTGTCCTATTTCAGTACAAGAGCCAAATCTCCTTCCAGTCAAAGAGTGTGCATTCCAATTCACCCACTAACTTCATACTAACTTTTATCTAGCTCCTGGTTTTGAGAAGCTGATGCATGTTTAATACATGGCTTGACTACCTGCTAGAAGTTTATGATTATTTTTTCCCTAGACATCTACCAATGATAACAGAAGAAATTGGGTGTCTATTACAACAAACAAAAAAGTCTAGCTGGTGCTGATGTTCCCTTCCTCTGTTTTTCTGATTTTTTTAATGCAATGCCAACAGCAAAACTGCACCTGTTTCTGCTCTGTAACCAAAACCATGCTATGTGTCACGACTGCCTTATGAATGTTATTTTAGCCTAATAATGAGGACAAGGTTTGTATAGCAAAGGGCAGTTATTATGATTATTCAAAGCAGTAACTTAAAACTTTATATATATATATACTGAAGTAATGTACTTTCCTTTAAGAAAAGCTGTCCTCATTCTGCATTTTATATGTGAGTCTCAGTGAACACTGGAATAGGAGGAATTCTTTCTCTCATCTAGATAAATGTAATACACCTGAGTTGCTAACCTTTAAAAAGCCCTTTTCCAGTTTGGCATTTATCTTCATCCAGAGTACAGACAAGCTGTATTAGATGCATTTTTTCAATTAACCTGAGCATGCACTAGGAAATACATAGCTAGAAGCATGTATGACCAAAAACCAGGTATGAGCAACTGCAGACACTCTAACCACGATCTGATGATGTGGTGCAAGCTGCATTGCTGGATGAAGATGCCAGGAAGACAGACAGGAGAGCAGAGACACAGAGCAGATGACTGGATTCTTCTTCCTCACAGTAACACCACCACAAGTCCACCCACAGTTGCTGCAAAGATTGATAACAAAAGTCCAACACCTACTTGAAACACCATATAATCTGAAGTTCAGATGCCTGCCTCTTTTGGCACTTACTGTGTAGACAATGTTAAACCAGGGATGCTGAGGGCACAATTCATCAGCAAGACCAGTATACAATCAAAACCACAACTCCTGAAGCCTTCTACCAGGTCTCTGTGGACGGCAGCTTACTATGACACTAAAGAGACCTGCCCCAGCTCTGTGGTCCTATCCTTCTTCAAGCTTTCAGCATATTTACTTTTCATAACAAATAGCTGTTTGGTCAAGATACGGTATTACTTGTTTCCTTCAGGGAGGTATTTAAAAAGAAGAGAAAATATTCTGAATTAAACCACAGCACTTTTAGGCTGTTTCCCCCTTAATCCTATTTTTCCCCGTTCTTTCCATGTTCAGATTTCCTTTCATTCACACCAGAGTGACTGCTCTCCAGTTCAGCAGTATTAGACTTCCAGACTGAGCACAACATTACTAAGCACACAATTAATGTATTTTAAAACTTTTCGTTGGTCTTCTTTTATGACTATGTAGACAGATTTGAGCAGAATAAATTTCACATACTTTGTTTCTCAAAAATGTGATATTTGACTAGATGTAATTCAGAGAAAAACACTACAGCCGTGTCAGAAATAATCATGTGAGTGCTGAAACTTAGTATTTCAACTATCAAAATTTACACAAAAGTATTCTAAACATTAAATACACATAAACTGGCTCTTTGGTGAGTTGACAGGCAGGTTGACTGCCTGCTGCCTGCTGCTATGAGTACACAGCTAGAATCAAGTACTTCATGGCAACAAAGAAATGTGGTACCAAATTTTTTAAAGAATTGCAAAAAAAGAAAAACATGCAGTAATTTCTGCTTCATTCAAAAAATAATGTAGATTTGCAATTTTACAGAGCATTGTAAGGTTAGAACCGTATAAATTTCCTCAGAAAATATGATTTTTCTACTTCAGAATTATTATTAAATGCTTTTGTAGACAGTTAATGTTTTGAGTAGAAATTATGTATGACAGATAAATTTATGTATCTGTGACACAAAAATCCTTTGGACTTTTAACAAATAACAAGCATCAACAGCAAAATTATCTGTGATCAGAGAAGGAAGTAGCACCCAGATAAACATATTTACAGATACTGTCATTGAAAGAAAGCTTAATGAAGAAAATAACATACTGAACAAAGCTTCAGAATTTCCTGGCTAAACCATTTGGTAGACTGAATAAGCAGCAGAGAGCAGTGCAGAAATAATCACCTAAAGAAAGTACGAGTAAGAAAAACATAAAGGCTTGTCAGCTCAATAACCAGAACATGACCACGCACCTACATGACTGTCAGGAAATGTGCTGCTGACCCCGTGGTGGTGTTCAGCAGGAGAGGTTTCTGCTGTGACTGCAGTGTACCTGCAATGCAATGCAACTTAAGGAAAGGTTTGGGGCTTTCTTCTTAAGGTATGCTAGCACAATGCAGAAATGCAGATCAGATATTAAGACATAAAATTATATACCAATCAACTTTGGCAGAGAAAAAACAAACCATAGTAACAGATGAAGCCGGAGAGAAGTTTAATGTTCATTTCCACCTAATATAATTTCTCAGCGCAGTCAGTGAAGTTTGCACAGAGGTCAGAGGTGCAGACCTCATGCAGTTAGAAGGCTGTTAGCTGCTCCTGCTTAACCACACTGCATAAACATCTGTTAAAAATCACTGTCTTGAGAACCTATGCTTGCTCTGCTCTATTTTCCACCTTTCTGCTTCCTCTCCCTAACTTTCTAACTCTAACTTTGGGCTCCTCCTTAAAGCATTTTTTAGCCTTAGTGTTCACTTTTTAGATTAACTTCTATACAACCTTTCACCCACTGAAATAATCAGTTAACAAAGGCATGTAATGAGTCACCACTGAGCTTGAATAAAATGAAGTAAACAAAAGAGCTTAGATTGAAGATGCTACCACCTTCCCTCCACTGCAACCAGCTAT